>SSSI01010441.1:0-66076 GCA_004796505.1 Oryzaephilus surinamensis
TGGGGAATGGAAATTGTACTCACTCGGCGGCCACCGAAAAGGGCGGTGAAGCGGGACGCTGACACCAAACATTACAACAACAAGTGGGCCGCGCCTGGCGGGGTGCTACATTATTATTATTATTATTATATTATACATAAAAGTGAATGTACAAGTGCTGATGTGATGACATCACAGTAGCTGCCAAGTCGAGTCACAACATAACACACTAGAGATACAACAGTCCATCTCGAGCTCAGTGGTAGCCATTTGTGAATGCAGCGGGAATTAGTGGGCCCTGGAAAACATGAATCACCAATTCTGTACTGATGCCCATAAAAGCGAGTCCATTTAAATACACACAGTCAATTTCATTTCTATAAGCACACATGTGTTTTTCTGAACGCATCCACGAAATGACTAATTTTTGTCAAAACATGAACTAGTGGGTCTCCAAAAACAAACTAGGAACTAGGAGTCGTTTTTACTTAATACAGTGGAACTTCCCTAACTCAAATCTGAAAAACTTGTCCTGCTTGTGTGATTCTTAAATAATACAATGTTATTTAGTCATCTAGTGGACGCGGTCAGAGAAGCATGCTCAGCGATTAGTACATTTTTTGTTTTTGAAATATTATCTATTAAAATAACTGATTTCTTACGTTATCAATTACGCAGTAAGTACCAGTACACAAAATATAGTTTACAGATAAGAATGAAATTGACTATAATTATATTATTGTATTCGGATTCATTTAAAAGTCACATTTACACAGCTAAAATAGTCTAGTAACTTTACAAATTTCTAGAAATGCTTCTTAAAATTGTTCAAAGGTGGAGCTTAAACACTTAGCTTTGTAAATGGGTCCTTCAGCTGAGAACGAACACGTAGTAGAAGTTTTTCAAACTTACCGGACTATAGTTGAGAGGTGCCCTACTGACTGCAATAGCTGGAAAGCTGGAGGGTTGTGGACTCGCGGCCTGCACGTAGCCCACACTATCTCCCGCACTGCTATTATACATATCGATTGTAGGACCTGGTGAATTGGCAGCTGGAAAACCGCCACGTGTATTGGCAGCTGCATGGGGCGATGCTGGCGGTCCAAAGCCTTGTGCCGCCGCCGCTGCTGCTTGATAATTATTCATCACTGCAAAGGAAACCGAGAAGTGGGGTTGTGGAGTGGACTGATCGGCTCCAGCTGATGGCTGAGTCCAGCTTGCACCAGATGACCCTACATGAGAACACAATAACAGACACACACTCCTGGAGCCGATCGAGAGACCACATTCACAATTAAATAGAAAATATTTATATATATAATAAATATATAAAATATATTCAGCCCAAAATATAAATAAATTATAAAAAATATACGAGTAGATTTTTTACGACTTTTCGATTGACTTGTTTTTTAATAGTAATAGAAAATGTCAGTGAAGACATAAATCATAGGTATTTAAAAGGTGCAATTCAGACTGACATTTTAATTAAATGTAAACCTAAAATAGGAGATAAAGCGATGGAAAATTGTTTTACATAAAGCATGCTGAAAAACGTTGTTTTTTGGTATTAGTTTAAGTAGGAACGAGTATATAATGAAAGTGAAGTAATTTCTAATAGTTGTATAGCGAAAATGGAAATAGAGGACATGAAACTATATAGAATACAGTATATAAGGGGGTGAAATGGTGAGAGGCCATGCTTTCAATTTAGATCTACAGCACAATACGAATAATTACCTGACAAGGCCTGAGTCAACAATGGAGTGTTATTATTTGGAGTGAGTTGTCCGTTTGTTAGGTCCACTGAAAACATACAGACAATACAAGATTAATAAATGTTAGATGACAGTTTTAACAAATGACAAAAACATAAAAAAATATATGTTAATTAAAATACTAAATATTTTGTGTGTAGGTTTTTTGACTAAAAAAAACTGATTTCATAAAAATGGGATAAATAGAAAAGAGAGACTGTTGTTATGTTGAATTTATTTTCGAATTATCAGTAAATGGAATCTTCTAAATCGATAATTTTAATTACGTATTAATAAATTGTTTATTTTCACAAAAAAAGGAATACGTTTTTGAGATATTGCTTTTATATATATATAGAGCTTTTTAAAGCAATTAAATTTTGCACTTTACTTTAAACGACTCCGGTGGATCCTTACTAGATTACATTTTTTCCAATACACTTTACTTGTTGGAAGTGAATTAGGAGTTGGCCTAGGAAAAACTACCCCCGGGGTACAGTAAAATTAATGATACTCATCAAAAACTTATTTGTACGATTTTCAGTTCGCCCGCCTTCTGACAAAAAGTACGTTAGAGTTTTTCCGTTACTTTTTCCGTTTTCCATCTAAACTTCTATTATCTTTTATCTATATTAGATTTAGTCTTTCTATGTCAAATCTTTGTGATGGTTTCAAATCGGTTCCGTTTCAAGTTCATTTTTTCATCTATTCGAAACTACATATATACCAACATGCATCAAAGTTATATATATTTTCGGTTGAATTAAAGTTTAGTAATAAAAATTCACAGACAGTTTTGAAGGCACTCTCGCAAGTAAATGTGTGTGTGTGTCTGTTCCACTCCTGTTAAATATATATCCAGAATATATTATATAGACATATGATTGATGAAGAGAGTGTTGTGCGGAAGAATAGAGAAAAAGAGGAAAACTGTCTTCGCATATATCGACTCATATACACATGCGAAGTTTTCCATTTCTATCCATCTATCATCAGAACGGACACAATTTAATATACATCTATGTGGATGTTTGATCTTTCTCTGAATTTTTATTAAATTTTTCAGTTTAATTTTGCTCTATGAAAATAACGAAATAATAAATCACTTTTCTGTATATGTATGTTATAAAAAGAAAATTATCGACAAATGATTCCATTTCTGATTAATAACAATTCGTTCAAATTTTCGTGTGTGTATTATTGTTGTGTTTGTATGTGTATGTATTGTGAAAGAAACATGTTTTAAAAATATATTTCGATATATAGTTTTTATACACACATAATAAATTTCTATTAAAGGTTTTCTTTTTAAGAAAAACTACCATTGCCATCAATTATGTGCTAAATTCGATATTGATTCCGATATTGTATTGAAGCAATAGTAATTTTTTTTGTTAGAATCTCTATACACCGACTAAACTATGACATAGACGCCAAATTGATGGTTAAAACGCTAAAACACGTCTAAAATCTTAGCGTTACATTTATACATAGTATTTTTATCGTCTAGTAAGTCTACTACCTCACTAATTGCTACCATCTAGTTAAAGCTAAACTAATGTTTTTTGACAATATGTTTTAAAGCTATGTTATGCAAATGTATTTTTTCATTATATTGTTTCATTAATTCAGAAAGAATACATTCACTTGGACAATTATTTCTATTCTATATCTCCTAAGGAAAAATTAAAACAAAAACAGAAAAAAATTGTAAACTCTTGTTAATGTTAATTTTATAATTTTCTACGACTGTTGATTATTTATGTGAACTACAAACTATTGTTAAAAATAAAAAAAAACAACAACATCTGACATATATATAGAATATAGTCTATAAAATTATCACATGACTTGCTATTTATATAAATATAAAAATAATCACTGCCACTATTATTATATTAATTATAATATTAGTAGTATTTTACTCGCCCCTCGTTAACGCTGTTGAAATGTTCCAAAATGGCATCATCCGCTTCGGCTGTTCACACACTGTGTTTTTTAACACATCGACGACATTGTAACCTATTTCCCCTTTTCGTTCTTTATATATATACAAAAACCGATTTAGAGTGCGAAAATTTCCCACATGGACCTAGTTTTCCAAACCAAAAAATTCTTTTCTATTCAACAGCGCGCCCCATTTTTAAAGCAAATCCAATTAAGCTTTTGGAATAATTTAATGTATGGAATGTCGTTGTTGGCCCAATTTATAGACAATTTTTTTGGGGAATAGTAGCTTGGCAATTATGGAAAATTGTACAATTTTAGAAAAAATTGTTTTTTTTCCACGTTAATGACTTTTTTTATTTGAGAAAAGCTTTTTTCGAGATAATCCTTATAAAAGGGTGGATTTTCTATTTGATCGATAAAATGTTATCCCTTTTGTGTTATATATTTATTGAATTAAAATAAACGTTAAGTCGGTAATCGATATTCTAGTGGTGTAATTATCTAAATGAAACTGGAAGGCGAGTTTATGGGAAGAGGCACACAAACTCCTAGGAAAAGAGATATGATAAGTCACATAGCACATAAATTATGTACGCAGTGATGGGCTGGGAATAGATCCGATGGAAAGATTGTATGTTACGTTTATGTTATATATATATTTGTGTTACAGTGTGTGTGGGTGGCAGATATAATAATGCGCAAGAATATTGACGTGTAAAATTTGTAACTGAATAAATCTCTCTTCTTTATATTAATGAGTTGTGTGTTCTTGTTCGTCCAAAATTGTTTAAGAGATATTGCAATGCGACAATTAAATAAGTAATTAATTTTGGGATTTGTAGTGAAAAGGGAGAAGAACCATACAAGTACTAACAAATACAGCACCCAATTTGTACTAAACTATTAGTCATGTTTTAGTGGCAAATCTACATTGTCTAATTGAGACGATCAGTTTGCGTCATTTAGCTATTTTAATTATACCGGTAATTCATTAAAAGCTATAATTACGCGTCTATAACTTTAACCAATTTTCTGAATAATTACGTCTGCCTCACCACATGTTTCATGTAAAATTTTACGCTTCACTACCACCCATATACCCCACTATATATCTTTCGAAATCTGGTGAGGTTAATTAATTTTCGATATTCTCTCTCGTGTATACTTTCAAAAAGGTGTATGTGTGTGTAAACGAGTATGTGTAACAAAGCATATTTTCGACATATTTTACAAATATTGATTAAACATTAAAAGTCAATATTAAAACAAAACAACTCGAAGACGATTAAATTAAATAAATGGAAATTGTGTGAAAGCTATTTTCCAATGAATGTTAAAAAACGAGGAAAATCTTTTAAACGATTAACGATTTTCTGGCACGACAAAGTCCTGTGTATAGTCATTATTGGCATTTATCTGAATAGAATCTGTAATTATTTAAATATATTACACTAATACAAATCCAGTTGATATACTTTTGTGGATTTCTTCGCTTTTACTGTAAAACTATTACAATGTTTTCCCAACTTTAATTGAATAATAAAAGAAAATGTCCAGAAAAATTAAAGTATCAAGAGATTTTGCAAACAATTATTTTAAATATATTCTTTCTAAGTAAATTTTTTCGGGTTTTATTTCTGTACAATTTTATAATGCAAGCAACAACCCCAACAATTTAATAAATTATAAATTTTATTATATTGTTTTGCGTTTTACTCTCTGTTTTAAATTGAAAAAGGTAAGCGTAATTAATTTATGGTAAGAGTAATGGAATGGTGGATAAGTGAAATATTAAACAGGTTCAGGTAATGATAAAACGTTGGCCCAAAACTTTACCATTATATATAAAAGAATAATTCCGGACGTTTTCTTCCAACTACGGCCCTGCATTTTTCAGAATGGCGTAAAAACTAAATGATTTTGCGTTTCGCATTAAAGATGGTTCCTTTTTGTATGTGAATGTGTATGAACTTTGCCATCTGGTGCCAAGAAAAGTGTATCTATAGGGCCCCGTTTTTAATGAGCTCGACTAAAAGTTATCAACAGGAGCGCATTTCAAGTTCACAAAGGGGCGGCGGCAGCGCGGGGGTGGCGACGGCTAAAATCTAGGTCCAGGTGCGAATTCGCAGACAATAAACGGAAAAACACAGAGAAAAGAAATGTGTACAATCACAATGTATGAATTTCTATGGTATTATAAGAAGCGCTCATCAAAAAAGATAAAAACAACCCCACCGGAAAAATAAAATAGTTAATATTTCATTAGATATGTTTTTTTTCAAACTTTCTAAAGGGCTTTTTCATAATCTATGGACACATTTTCAGGATATTATTCCTAAATAACTTAGTTTTCAATTTTCTACACATTCTCATTATACACGTTTCTTGTCAAATATTTTGCTTTATTTATTTTGTTAAATAATTCAAATTCGGTGTTTTCTTTTATTTTCGTATACACACACACTTTTTTCGTTCGTTTGAAATCACCATTATATAACAGAATGTAGTCATGAAAACAAACTTTAAATATTTTACTTGGTACTTTTTGTACCTTGAAAAGAAAATTTCGTTTTATTGTCATTGTACTCATTGTGTGTTGTTGTTGTTGTTGTTGAATTTTCTTCTTGTTTGAATTGCAAATAATAAAATCGTCTGCTTTTGCACTTAAAGTGTATATTTGAGGAAAAATAATTGAAAATTGGTGAAATCTTCAAATTACGTGCTTCGTGTATAAAAATTAATTAACAAAAATAAGAATAATATCCTGAATTTGTTGTAAATGTTGAATATAACTATACAATATTCAAATAAAAGCACACGCTTTTCTTATTGTATACATTTGTTTATTATTCACATATTGCTCAAAAATTGTTGCATTTTCCAAATAAATATTCAGGCAACAAGCAACAGTCTCATAACATCGAATACTTATTAGAATTAAATTTATAAATTATTTTAATTATTATAATATATACAGTCAATACATTTGATTTCATTTACATTAAAAAGGTAGATGGATAAGTATCAATAGTTTATAGATAATATATAAATATAATAAATAGCTTTTTGTGTTTGGCATTTTCATTTTCAATATTTTATTATAATAATAATTATGAACGAATTAAAAATATTTCATCCGGAATTTTGCAGCATAACAATAATCCTGAATGATATGAAAATTTTCATAATTATTTTCAAATAATTATCATATAGGGTATATAAATTCCATTTTGTATACATATATTTTATAAAGGTATATTAAAAATTCCCTTTTTCAATTTGTTAATTATATTTATAAATATTCATCAAAAAAAATAAATAATGTTGTGCAAGAATCAATAAAGGACCGTCTTATATTAAATGTGGCCGGATTGAATTTTGGTATTTATTGGTATATTAATTTATTAAAGACCACACTTCAAATATCTATAATTATCTATATATATATGTGGCTCTTAAGCTCAATTAAGGGCCAGTTCAGGATCTTCATTCTTGTTTAATCATTTCACGTTTGATTCTCTCCAGACATACATACATATATACGTATATATATGTAATATTAGGCCCTCTTGTCCTCTGTCAATGCTTGCACAACCATTATAACCACACACAGTCGAATGCTTGCAGATGTATAATAATAGAAGCAACACCAAAGCAATTGTCCCATCAATTTACTAGCATTTGTAACTAATTATATGTTAAGCAAATTCCTTATATTAAATCAATGACACGCACCCGTTACCACATCCACTCAAATACACCACATACATACATATATATATATGTAATATTATATAATATTGTAATAATAATCGTGCGATCTACACCTTTGTACGTAATTAACATTTCTAGTGACGTCACTTTGTTGCAATCACGCCAATTTGCACTCACTATGTACATCAGATTTATATAATGATTAATTGATATTGACAAATAAAGATGACTAAATTGTTCTCTGAGCAAAACTGTGGGGTGTATTAATATTTGGAATGAATTTTGGAATTTAATCAGCTAGAAGATGATTGGTTTGTAAACTTGTTTTGGTATTCAAGTCCAGCCAAAGTGTAAATTAAAGCTACAAGATTTACGGAAGTTTATATGTACAATTTGAATTCTTTCGATATACAATATAGGAAAACATTTAAATAAAAATGTAGAATTTTCAACTTGCAAGTAGTCCTTAATGAAATATAAAGTTCATAGATATTCAATCATGTCTTAATAAAATATACGGAAAATATATAGAGAAAAACATTGGAGTAAATAAAGAAAATTTTGCTATTCGTCCAATAAACTTTATAAAATATTGTGAAAATAAGTATAAACTACAGCTTTAAAACAAACTCATAAATTCTTAAATTGTTTTCGAATAAGCTCTACCATATAGCAATAATATAGTATATGATTTGAACAAAGATGTAATAATTTGACGATTGTTTTCGTCTCTTAAAATATAAAGTTTATTCACACTCCAACATAAAATCGTTACGAAAAAAATCGGTGTGCATTTACCCCCCAAATCCTACAATGAAAAAATCGTGGTGTTAATATTTGCGTGTGTTTTGAATGTGTTATATACCACAGGTGCATGTCATTTAATCATCAAAAATGAAACGAAAATAAAAAAGTGTCGGTATTTCACTGTGGCGTTGCCTCTGTCCAAATATTAAAAAAAAGGAATAATATGAATCAAAAAATAACGATTAAAAAAGTTTAACGTTTGTAAAGTTAGTGAAGTCGCGTCGCGTTTTTGGCATCGCCTATGTTTCGGACGTTTTCATCATATAATGTTTAAATTTTTTATTTTCAAATAAAACCAAATCACCTACCATTTTCATTATGTAAATTATTTACATAAATGCCTACCTTACTATAGACCATGCTCCTGTGAACGCAACAGTGCGAATCATGATCTAAATTCATCAGAATTACCGACAAAATGACAAACAAACAAAAAAATATTGAAATCGAAAACTGATCGTGTGTGCAGTTGATTATATAATTATAGAAAATGAAAAGATTTTGTGCCAAATGCAAGTGTTATTGTGCAATTTATATTAAATTTGTGTTTTTGGAGGGTAAAACGGGACGGGGTCGCATCAAAACTGTAAAAATGCGACAAAACTGCATCTTTGATAATTGTTTACTTTTTTTTGGAGGCAACAAGGTGCTCACGTGAAAAATTGTTATATTACACATATTTTATTTAGAGAACAAGCGTTTTTTTTTTATATTAAATAACAAATTGTATATAAACATTATTTTTCTTTTGTTTACAATACAAAAATAACGAATTAACAATATAACAATACGTGTACACATATTTCTTTTCTTGACAACCTGCCAGCCAATTGTATTTTAAAAAATACAAGCAATCACACCAAACTTGATATGTTGTTTATGATTATGTGTGTTTTACTTTTATTATTTATGAGTAATTATAAGAAAATATATTATGATTATCTTTATTAAGTACATTATTTTGTAAACAAGATTTATATTCAATTTTTTTTTAAGCAATTCTGTGAGAAGAGATAATTTCATTAAAGGATAATATTTTTATATTTGAATGCAAATCCGAATATCACAGAAGCATTTCGTTCTTTTTAAGGACAACATATCAAGTTTATTAGTTAATAAACAGCTTATAAATGAATAAACGAAAAAAGAGATCACAAAATTGGAATGATTGTGGAAACTTTTATTATTTTTACAACATTAGGATTCATTTCAATTTTTTATAAGCTTTTTAAAAAATAGAGAGAGAATTATACGATAAATTATTCAATTGACTCAATTTATTTATATATATTTTGCATTTGTTTGCAATATAAACCAGTATAGTTTAATTATTTATATGCTGCCGCTAAACTGAAACTAACAAGTTATTATTATTATTATATTTTATACGGAAATTGTAGTTATTTTACTGAAGAGGACAACACTATATTCTTACACAAGATTATTAGGTACCCTATAGCCTAACAGTTACGTAATTACCTAAACTAGCTCTAAAGCCTACCGTTTATACCCATTTCCTATCTAATAGTAGTAAGTAGTAAATAGTAAGAGATTTTAATACTAATGTGAAAGAGGAATGTTTCCACTGACATTTCCCGACTAATACTGAAAACTGACATAATTTTGTTGAAATTCAATTGAAAGAAACCGGAAAATATCAGTGGATTTGACTAAATAGATGTTTATAACGTTGAAACTGGAATTGCACATTTTTTTTTTGTTGAAATCGTTTCAAAACGAAAAGATCGTATATTTGTTGTATAGATTTTACAATAAAAATGAGTGTTAAGTATTTGGTGACGCACAGAACACAGATTAATAATAATAATAAGAATAGGGGTGGCGACACATGTGTCAAAAAAAAGAAGAGTCGCTGACTGATGCTGTTCACAGGGGCATGGCATGCAGGCTAGCTGCTGCCGTACTGCCATACACCCCTAAATGGTGGTCAAGGGGGTATGACAATAATGGCAGCGGGTGATGGTGGTGATGATGTAAATTGGCCAAGGCATTACCTGTTGGGTACGGCAGTCCGAAACTAGGGTAGCCCGAGTAACCTCGACCGGCCGCGTAGGCCGCATATGCGGCAGCGGGAAAACCTGTAAAACAATGAAAAAAAATTAATAGAAACACACTCCAACCCCCGTTGTGTGTGATTTATGTCCCAGCATTACAGTGGAATATTTTTTTAAGTTTTTTGGTAAATTGAAAACTAAACAAAATGAAATTAATCTAGTTAAGCCTGTTCGGAATATATACAGTTCCAGACAATGTTTCAATTATATTTTCTACTAGTTAAATGATATGAGAGAAACAGAGATAAATAGAAATAGATCTATCGAAAATATTATTACTATTGCTCATAAATTCAATATTGTTAACGTTATTATAGTTTAGAGGTAATAAATTTCATTCGGTGGATTTTTATTGGAATTTTATATGGGGTCATTTAAAACTAACAAATTTCAAATTAAACTATTATTGAATTTTATCTAAATAATAAAATTATATACAAAAAAAATAATAAATAAATCAAACAATTTAATGTGTGATTTGAATCAATTATTCAGTACAGTGAAATTTATGCTCATAGGGACCACCACTAAAACAATATAAATGTATTTTATTGGAAAAATTGGGAAAACTTACCGTCAGGCAGAGCTCCAAGTGACCACATAAAATCTATAAAAAATGAAAACAAAAAACACTATTAGTGAAAGTGTTTTGTAAAATGGCACGACGCGAATTAACATTTATGATTAAACGAAAAAAATCTTGATGGAAATTAAATAATGAACAGAAATAAAGTAAATTAAATATAAAATGTCTAGTTTAAACTATATTAATGAATGGTTATAGGCATTCATGAAATTTCACACTACGTTTTCTAAAAAAACTACTAATTCGGTAAAGACGATTTAAAAGCGATTAAAACTAAAAAAATAATAATTGATCTTGATTATAAAAGAAATATATGTTAGCTTCACGACAACTGCATGAACATTCGACTAAGTAAAACTACAAACATTCAATTAATTAACTCTACAACTTTGATCATAAATTATTGATTATTCATTTTTGTTTTTCTTATTTAGGTAAATTTTTGTGTTTTGGAAAAAATAAATCCTCTGTCTAAGAAATAAAATTATGCTTATAATAATAGCATCACTAAAACTAACATACTATATTATTCATGTTACAATTATTATATATAGCTGCAACCATTATTTTGTAAAGTTTATATAATTTCAGAAAGGATTTCAACCATAAATTTTACACATATTACACCGTTAAAATATTTACTAAACTTTACCTCTAAGACTAGTGTGTACATTTTATATTGTATATATACTTATTGTATGTCTTCACCTAACAACTAGTTAGAATAAGAAAGTCTATTTATAATATTAGAAAAACAAATTGTTTTAAAAGGGATGTTGCGCCATTATTTAATAAAAAAATACCAAACAAAGTACATAAATGCATTATTTGTATAATATAAAACACGTACATGAAAAAGAAAGTGGAACAACATCGCTTCTTTAACGTGTAAATAATTATAAAAATTAACCCACAATTGTGTAGGTTGAATTTTTATTTGGAAAAAAATTTTAGTTTTATATAAATGTGTTTATCTAAAATTATCTATTCTATACAAAGATTAGAACCTTGGTTAGGCTACCGTACAACGTAAACCAAGCCAGGACGAATCCTCAAAAAGGACCAAGAAGGAGGTAACCTGGCAGGACCTGAAAAGGAGGAACTACTGCCCCGACTTGCGTGTAAATTATTTAAAATGTCTATACAAGAAAATATATATAATATATGTATAAGTACTTAATATAAGAACATAACAGAAAAAAGTTAAGTGAAAAGAAATTAATAACCTATTTTAAAAGTCAAAAAATGAATAAAAAGGAAATACTTTATACAATACGGATTTTCTCTTCTTTCCATCATCATCATCATGTATATTATAATATTATATTATAAGAAAAGATCGAGCGAGAGAGAGTAATTTTCAAAACTTTGCCAACTAATTTAAAAATAACGACTGAAAACTTCAACTCGCTCGAACTAAATACATTACAGCTTAGTATGAAATTTCATGATCTTCTCACAAAGTACTAATAGCTGCTTTGCAATTGTGAAACTATGAAATCTATTACATTGAATTTTCTCATTTTTTCATCCTTCTATTGTTTTTAATAAAAAAAACTTTTCCATTTTACATGTAAAATAAAATAATCACAGAAAAGAAAGTAATGGAAATATATAAATCGTTTTACAAGAAGAACTTAAATTTATAATAAGTGAAATTAACGCGTTTTATAAAGGCAGTGGATAATAATTATATATGTGACGGGCTAGAAAAGAGTCTCTTAATAAATTCTACAAAATTCGTTATTCTTTTTTCATTTTGGAAAAATATATCAACTACTGACTAATCTATTATTGTCAAACTTTATTTCTACTATCTTTGTTCGAACTAAATGTTTGTTCCATTGGACTTTGGAAAGCGCTTCACAGGAAGGAAAAAATATGTTCAATTCATTAATCAGCTGATACTACTCGGTATATATATCATATCATGGTACTATTTCACATTTAATGTGGTTTTTGTAATAAATAAAAATGTCAAAACGTGCTAATGAATTTGATATTTTGAACACTTTTCAAAATCCAAACAAAACAAATCCTCTAAATTCCCCTAAACTTTCACTAACAGTCTTCCAGTTTTGTACTGTTCTAAAAGAATTTAGGCCATTTTCATATGTAAAGCATTTTAATCACAAAAACTGATATGAAATTGTATAATATTTATTATATCGTATTCGGTTGCCAGATATATAAAAATCTCTTATCTAATAGGGAGATACTTGTCATTTTTTTACTACTACCATAAAAAAATACTGATATGTTTGAATAAATGAAGCGTACATATACCACCCATATATGTATATAACTGACTAAATTTAATGGTACTAAAAATTTTATTCAAAAAAAAAACCAGTATTCAACTACTATTTAATTTTAATATCTACCAGATATATAGCTCTTTTAACAGATAATAAAAATTTTTGATTTGATTGGACAATTTAATGAAATTGGCAAATAAAATATATTATTATGTATTATGATATAATTTTTACAATCCTAAACCAGCGGGCAAAGTATTGGTATAGACTGTGGGTATATCTAGACCCTGCACCCCCAATAGGTCACTCATGCTGTACGTGAGTGTTGGTGGTCCGCGTGTTGGCACCGGCCTGAGGGTGGCCGGTGCAGCAGCAAAAACTCTTTTACAGCCCGTCACATCGTACACAGCAGAGGCGTAGTGCAAGGGAGCTGGTGCTACTGCAATTGCAGCCACTGGTATGGATGGACCCGCCGTAGCCACCGGCAAACTTGCACTGACCGGCAATGGATAGGGTGCGTATCTTAACGCGGATGTCGCGGTGCCCGCCGTCATAGGTCCAGGATTCAGCATTAACAACTCACCGTATGCACCTCGGCCTGCCGCCCTTGTCTTTGCTAAATTTGCAGGAAGCATTACTTCCTTTGGTTGCGCCTTTTTACATTCCACCTGAAACAGAAACAACAATTCAATTTTACAAAAAAAAATCTAAGCAGGAAATTTCTTCAGAAATCGGGGCTAAGGAAATTTTGAGAAACTAGGTTCCCTTCCTTTTGCAAAAAAGGAAATAAGTATAAGAGGGAACTTTCCTGTCCAGAAATTTGGCCTGAGGAAATTTTAACAAATGAGGTTTTTAAATATATCAAAAAAGGAAAATACTCGTAATTTTAATAAAGAAGTTTCTTGTTCAAACATCTAGACTGGAGAAGTTTTTAAAGATCAGGTTTCTTAATTTTCCAAAAAAAGGAAAATACATATGTAATTCTAAAAAGAAGCTTTCTTTTTCAGAAACCCGTACTGAAGAAGTATCAAAAAATCAGGACAAAAACAAAAAATTCTCAATTTTCCAAAAAAAATAATAGCTCTAAGAAGAAACTTTCTTGTTCCGAAATCTGGGCTGCTGTAGAAATTTCGAAAAATCAGGTTTCTAGAACAAGGCCCCTAGGTATAAGGGTCTTATTACTGAAACCCATTAATAACCCGTTGTCACTTAGACTTTCCTTGTATCTTTATGCTAGAAGGAGGGCACAGAGTTTGGAAGAGACCGATGGGGAAACATCACTCTCCAGGGTAGAATGTAAATTGCATTTTATACACAGTACCAAAGTAATTTCCATTGTTATAACCACAATACGATGAGCGCTTTAGAATGAATAAAAAGTTTTTTTAACGTTCTTTTTTCATCCCCTTCGCCCATATATATACCAACACACATATACATATTATATGGAGGAGACATTGTCGTTCGAGATCCCCGATTATTGTCGCTTTCTATTTTTGTCGTCCAAAAAATTTATGTTTATTGTTTATGACTAAGACATTATAAAAAAGGAACTTAAAACAAATTACATTTTTGTATTATCTAGTGCAAAGGGCTTAAAAAGGAATAATATTTTAAAAGTGTACGCATAAATATAGGGGACACACACTCGGATATAAAGTAAATAAACATTTTATTAATTTCTTTATTGCTATAAAAAATTATGTCCATCAAAGCCAACGAAATTACTTTATTTTCTCTTTCCTTGTGACACAAACATATATACGGAAAAAAGTTTTTTTTTACTTAACATTTTTATAGTCTGTTAACTTTGTTCATTTCTCTTTTAATGGTAATTTTACGCGACATTTTATTAGTTAAATATATAGGTATATAATATAATATGGAAGAGTAGAATAGAGGCAATTTATTTTCATATCTTTAGAGGTTATTCGTGCAATGGCATGAATTAGTCGTTTGTAGATGTTTATGTTTCTGAATTGTGTCGTTCCGGAATTTCCATGAACACAGTAGCAGTGTCGAGTGAATTCTATGACACAATACATTAGTCGAGCCATAATACAACTATAGTTTGTCCCTTTTCCATCCATATTTCCCTTTTCCCCTGCACAAAAGTCCAGCTACTCCCGTATATAGGAACTTCACCCTGAAACGTGAGTGTATAGCTGTCCCATATATCTTCTAACCAGTTTGCCCCGGTCCGATGGCATGTCTTACAATCAAGGAGTGATTTGCAGGGCACCGCTTCCAATTACTGACGAACTCTTTCACGCTTCGAAAGCCCGTCTCTACTCCTCTCAACCGCCCCCAACATTTTTCAAGCGCTCGTTTTTTCTCACCCGCTCCCCTTCTTTTCGACCAACAAATTACTTTCAGCCGTCATTGTACGAAGAAAAAAGAAGTATATCTACGACGATTTTGTCGCCTTTAATTAGTCTTATTTAATTGTCGACTGTGGAGACGTTGCAAAGGCCGCTTACAGAGAAAAACCAAGCACCAAGTAATACATTTTAATAAAGGACGTTGTGGCACTACGGTAATTTATGAGAACTTTTTGTTTATATAGATGGAATCAAAGTTTAGATGTCTTGAATGGAATTTTATAAAGATATATGTTATTAATTTAATGCATATCGATTACATAGGAAAATTGTTGAGGAGTTAACAAGATTTTCAACTATAGTATTAATTTTCACAACAAACTTTTGTGTTAATTTTGTAACAAATTGTTTATATCATCGTTGAAATTTGATGTATTTCATATAATCGAAAGATATAATACGATATTTTCAAAAACCAATATAAAACATATATATATTATTGTTTTGATGCAATTGTCATATTGTTTGACAATAAAAACAAGTAACAATATAAATTTATGTTTGTTCTAATAAAAATTCTTACCATTTTATTATTAATCTCATGGAAATGAATTTCACAAACTTTATCTACAACATCTTCACTTTGAAATGTGACAAAACCAAAACCTGCAACAAAAGAATACAATTGATTAACATATATTGAAAAAGTTTTAAATTCTAAAATCTGAATTGCTTGAAATGAAATGTTAACAATACAGCACAATAATATAATTTCCACTATAACAATAATTTATTTTTATGAAGTAGTATTTAGTAATGAAATCCGAATAGCCAAAACTGATGAAATTGAGGGCATAGCCTTTTTTATTATGCGCCAATGGATCATAAAATGTCACACATTCGACATACAGGTTTTGATATGTTGTGTACAAGAATTACAATAACATTGTTGTTTATTTCAAGTATACAAAAAACGTATTTTCGTATGCACATACCATGTCGACGTTATAATACGGTTGTCAATAATATACCTTGACGTGTTAGAATTGTTATATAAAATGTAGAACAGAAAATGTATCTTGTTGGAGCTTTGTTACTCTACACTACTGAAAAGCTTTGTAAAGTGTTTTAAAGAGTCGATAAAAGTCATATTTAGAACGACAATGTTAATCTCCAAAGTATAAATAATTTATATTTATAGTAAATATAATGTCAAAATTAGCTTTAATTTAACAGATATTTTTTAATGTTCGATTAAACTGTCGCTGAGGAAATCGTTTTTGCCATTTAAGTTTAATCATGTTAACATTTTTTTTATGAAATTGTAAACTTTACGTTTATATATACTTTTTACGATACTAGACCACAATGTAAAATTTTTTATTGTGATTAGGATACTTAAAAGTCATAGTATCAGCTAAAATGACACTTTCATCTTTATATGTTAACTTGAAACTTTTTCTTTAGTAATAAATGTAGTTTTTAAAACTTTATTTATACTTAGAAAAAAAACTTGAATCTCTTAGTTGGATCGTACAACAAAAGTTTTAAGTTAAACCTTGGTTAAATTTTTGTAAATTGACCTTAAATTAAATTAATTATCAAATAAACAAAGCAAGAACTTTTATATCTAATGATAACCTAAGGTGTTTATATTTAATTTTCTGATTTTCCAAAATATAATTTAATGTTTAGTATTGAATGGGGTGAGTTTGTTTGACAATGCCAGAAGCGTCGTGTTTTCTTCGTAATGGGTGGAGGAATGTGTATACAATATACAAAATCATCCCCATACATTCATACCCAACAACCATCATCCCTATATCTTGACATAGCGCCGTCCCCTGCCTCTCTCTCGGGGGCATTTATCTGTGTGTGGCGTTAACTACAGCGATAAATAACCTCAGGCCTCATCTTAGAGACTTGAGTTAACAACAACTGAGCGACACGCTGATATGTGAACATAAACAAGACATACTGGCAATTGAATTAAATGATTATGTCGTTTCTGTTTCTGCTTCGTCGCCAGATTTCAGCTAGATTTTCTAAGATTTATTTATATAAATCCATTTTACGAACTTGTTATTCTATAATCGAGACATTCAAACGAAATTCAAATTTCCCAAAACTATTTACTTAATTAATTTGTTGCACAACATTTTTTTTACTATTTGAAAAGTTTATAAAACACTTTTCCAGTAGAATGGCTACGCTATAAATATTTTACGAGTGTAAATTGTAAAAGTGATTGCATTTTACATATGCAGCACATCTAAAACATTTTAAATATTTAAAATAATAAAAATGGAAACTTCACAAGAAAAGTGTGTTTTTGCGAAAATATACCATTAATAATAAATCAAGACAGTTTCTAAGGTGTCATAGTTAGTGTACGTAAAATTTTGGGGGTGGTGATGGTGAAAACCAGCGACCGATATATACTATATGGGATGCATCATTTAGGTGTAGAAATGTCACAGTGATCCTGAAATTACATGGATCCCAAAGGACATCTGAAAATGTCACCACTCAACACTCTGACTTGTACAAAACAATAATGATATCCTACGGGGACACACAAAACAGTCCACACGCATATAAAACAAACTGACTCTATAATAGCAAAAGAAAATCTATCTTTAGATCAACAACCGCATGTATTTTATTATTGTATAATACGGAAACTATTATGCACCAAGTTTCTTATTGTATTGTGTTCAATATCGCAAACCACTCCCCAAAAACACAAAATTGATCAATCTTCTGAAGGGTTGATGACGACGACGGCGACGCGCCCCTTGTTTTCACTCAAAATTCCACATTATACAATAAAATTAATGAATTTATTTCTATACAACATAATACAATTGTTTTCAAAATATATAACACAATAAAACGTTGTAAAACTGTAATTTATAATTGAGCCATTTATATTTTACCGTACCTAATACTTATTATATGGGGAATGAAAATAGTGATAAGTGAGTTGTTGAGATTTTCCGTAATTGCAATTTTTTAATTGTAATAACACGGAGATAAATTGGTTTAATTTACATAAAAATGCACGTAGGCACGTTAAAAACGCGAGATATTCATTCTCACGTAGATCCGCTTTACATCACTGGATGCTGTGTTTTGTGTGTTTATGAGTAGATGAGAGTGAGTTGGAAAATGTGTACAATAGAACAGGCCAAAACGACGCCGCATATATATACATATATACCAAGAGATATCTGTATTAAATGTGTCAGATTATAAGCTATGAAACTTCATTTACATAATTGTATTTTTTGATATAGTATGAGGGCTCTGGTTCTGTATGTAATACTATATAGTATATAGTGATGGTTGTTGGCGAAAAAATACGTCAGACGGAAATTGCATGCTATTTTAAAAACCAAATAAAAAACACATACATATTTCATTAATTCATTTTCCAAAAATATATATTCAATTGGTGATGTTTATTCTACCTATATACATTTATAAAGTTTGCATTAGTTTTAACAGAGCAAATTTTCTCTCATTTTTCTAACAATGTTCAATTTATAAATAAAAATAAAACCATTTCAAAACAAATTGGATAGCAATTGAATAACATAAGCTAGATAAAAGCACTCGATAAGTTGTAAAGTCTAACAAATGCAATATACATGCATGCACCCCATTTATTCACATCATTAAACACGTTCTACCATCCGTCTTTGACCTGCAGAGAGATAGAGACCTTCTGGATAAAAGGTTGTATATACATATATGTACCTGGATAAAATAGCCTAGATGTCTGTTCACGGCACAGTAACTATTAAAAGCGGATATAGTTGAACATAGAACAGTCGTCGGCTATTTTCCTATGTTTTGTTACAACTAGCCACTGTTCCAAAAAGCTGACCACATTATATTACATATATATATAATAGTAAAAGTTCAACCAAGTTGCAAGGGCCATCAGAAAGCTCAAAGCACCATATATCTAGTTAAAATTATTATTATGGTCTTTGCAAAGCGTACTTTTGCATTATTTACCGTTTTACCAAAGAATTTAACATTTTCATTGTTATTATTTTATAATAATGTTCCATATATGTGTTGGGAATAAAAAATATTATAAAGGAGAATTATGAATCGTTCCTAATATACATATATACAGAGCCAACAAATTCCTGTGTGAAATAAATATGGATAATTTTTTCATGAAAAACCTTTTCTTTTTTGTGGTATGCTGATTTATTACGATTATGTCTTTAAGAAAATTCCATTATACAAGAGTTGTGCCCCGGAAGTGGTGAGTTTTGTATATGAGGGTTGGTAAAGAAAAAAAATGCTAGAGAACGGGTGGCGGCAGGGATAAATAGAGGTGATAAAGCATTTTCGTGATCTACAAAACGGCTGACGTCGTCGTTAGTCAGTATCAGAACGGCAATTTGCTTCTTTGCTTTTTATTTGTCATTTTATGGAATTATGTCAACCTCTCCTGCTAAATTTTGTATACAAAGTGACATCTTTTTAAGTGGCACGGATGGTTTATATGCACATACATACATATTGCCCATTATTGCATATAACTAGCTGCCTTAAAATTTTATGCCCTTTTTTTCCTATAATATAACACACTGACAAATACACCCCATGTATTATAGGGTGTTGGCGGTTATAAAAAATGAAATGGTTTTTCTTCGCACCATTTTAATTAAAATCTATATAGGTGTGAACGAATTTTTTCCATATATAGTTGTCATTAAATGAAATAATTCAAATTTATCGTATTGGAAACTGAATGAATGTACGAAACATATAACACTATGTGTGGGGCAGGGGGGTGGTGGCGTGTCCTGTTAATTAATAACGAATGTCAGGTTAGAGGGATTGTTCTGGGGGCCCTTTGTCTATACGTTCACCCACTGTCCATGAATCACTGGTTATTTATGGGCATTGGTGACAACAACAAACAATTTCGAGTGTTTTAGATTAAAAACGTCACACTACCATTTGATGTCCATTCCATGTAAAAGAAACCCGAAAAAATGTTCCATTAGACAGGGCGCTTGTCTGCCTTTATTAGATATTAATAAAATTTACTTATTTTCGTCAACAAACTTATCAAATAATACAATAGTAAAGAACTTAGAAGGGAGTGTCTATTTAATTTGATGTGGGATTTTGTTTGTTTCTAGGCTTTAACTATATTGCTGTTCCTTTAAGAGGATTTATTTCCACTAGGGAGAATTGACATATTCAATTATATTTTTTTACTCGTAGATAAAAAACAAAGAATACCTGTAAGATAATTCCTAATACTTTGGCTCATTCTCAAATCCTCGACAATATTTTATATTTTTATGTTTTGAAAAATGGTTGCAACATTTTGAAAAAAAAAACTCTCTTATTTTCACACTAAAACTTTTAAATCATTCTATTAATCCAGTGTGATTGTGCATTGAAACGATGTGGAAGAAAAATCAAGCTTTTCTGTTATTGACATACAATTCAATTTAGAAAAAACCGCAACATTTTCTCTATTTTTATATATATTATGTACCCTCGAAAAGTTTGTAGTATTCAAGTATAATCAGAGTTACGCTCGAGAAAACACTGAAGATAATTTGTCTTGGCAATATTAACCGCTTATATATACTGATATAGAAAAGATGTTTGGATAATATGTTATATAAGTTATAGAATGTTCCGCTTTTGTATCTGATTGTAGATTATCATTTTAGTTGTATAGACAAGCAGAAATATGCTGACTTACACCACGTTAAACATTATTATATACAATATATTCGGGGAAGTCGATACTTCTGAATATCGCAGATAGATAATAATACCTATATATGCTATATGTATGCACAAACATAAACGTCTAATACACGTATACACACGTCTTATTCTACATATATTGTAGAATCGACATTTAATCTTATTTAGCGAAGATATTAAGTCGACAGCGTATTAAGGATACCGTATGGTGCTGCCATTGGTAGTGACAAAGAACATAGTAATCATTCCGTTATGCGAGGGAGATACGGGGGATTTTGCTGAATTGGCATTAAAGGAAGAACGAAGGGTGATTTTGTCCTTCTTTTCGCGGTCCGGAGTCTTGTCAGATGCGAGGGAAAGAGTTTCGTGGATGAATTATTGCCTATCTGTTGGTCTGAATGGGCGAAATGGAAAGGAAAAGCTCTCTGTAGAACCCAATTTTTGCTATGTATGTGAGCACAGCACGTGTCAATCTTATATACGCGGTGGATATAACAAAAAAACTAAATATTCTTTTCCACTTGGTCGCTTTTTAAAGAAAATTGTATACCAAAAACAAATATTTATGCCGTAATCGAATCTAATGCATTTTATAATTAATTATTCAATCGAGCTTTATGAAACAAGGGAATTTGTTTAAAAATTATTCTTTTTTTTGGAAAAAAATTGTATTTCGGTTCGGAGTAAATTTAATACGTTCATAGTTAATAAACACAATCCAAAAGCTAATCTGATTTTACGGTCAATAATAATTCATTGTTGCGTGTGTAGGTGTGATTGCGTTTAATTTTTTCGGACCATTTTTTCCTCTGTGCATCAACCGTGGTGTGTGGGCCACAATTTTTTTTTATAGTCTTCATTTTGGTCAAGTATAATTTCAATTTAATTTGAAAAAATAGAACCCAAAATTACCATTAATTTTGCCTAATGAAATTTTAAAATGTTCATACACATAACCAGGCATAAAAGGGTTGTGTAGAGGGATATAGGGGGCAGATTGAATGACGCACCACCAACCACACACATATACACACACACATCACCATCATCACCAGTATCACCATATCACTTCTAACTACATAAACATACAAAGCGCAGTTCCATGAACATAATTCTGACACAATGTATACTACTAACATAAATTTTACGGTCCAAAATTTGGTATTCTGGTTGGGGGATTACAGTTATGGCCCGGCAATAATTAGGTGTTGCCCATACATATTTTAGAGGTTTCTCTCATACAGTAAATACTATCCACTACCATCATGTTATACCATATAATATGTAGAAAGAGAGGGCCTGTCGCTTTATCATGCAAAGCTTGCCAAAACGGCCGATAGTTAAGATCTTCAGATGGTGATAAAGATGTGTGTATGTTGTAATGAGGATGGAGTAGTGTTTGGAACTTTCTTGGGAATAACTAGTTATATGTATACAGGGTGATTATCCTCTTTTCGACAAATACATTGCCTTGGTAAAGAAACAAATTGAAAGATCTTCACCCTGTAGTAACTTTCAACCTGATAACCCCGCTCTGCTCCGCTCTTAGACATAATTATTTAAATCAATACCGTCGTTTACCTTGCAACTGTTAAGGGTTATCTTCAATAAGTAATTAGGGTTAAGGTAAATTAACCGACACAAATCATTCCACGTATTTTGTTCAGGAAACTATATCTCTTCTTAACTATGCATGACGCGAATTTTTATCTTTATGGTAATAATAAAATATTTAGCGTACATTTTAAACATTGGATCAATTGATTACTAAGTATAAAAATTGTGCTTGTTGGCTATTTAGTGAACCACATTAAAAAGGAAAACGGTTTCCATGAAATAGCAATTCCTTGGTAAAGAATAAATCATTTTTAAGTACCAAAGTAGTATTATTTATCAAAAAAACGGAAAAATGAGGAAGGAAAACATAAGTGGGTAAAAGTTTGCTATTATTTTTTTTTGGTTATATACAATTTAAAAAATTTATTGGCAAATTATACAAAAGAAACAGTTTTGAATGGCAGTCATTTTATAATAAATAATGTTCAAGAAACAAAAAAAAATATAAAACAATGATCGCTGTTTGGATAAACATTGTATATAAATCTATTTATGAAACAAACAGAAAAAAAATGATTCTATAATAATAATCGCATAAGAAGTTATCAAATTTTCTATGTAAAAAAAATAGACGCGTCTGGTATACACTTGGAAAGTGTTTCGGCGACATCATGACGCGCAATACATCAGAAAAATGCCATTTTATACTTGTGCCTAAAGTTTGCAGTTTTTGGTGGATAAACAAACACGCAAAGTTCCATTTCCGTGGCGCGCGAATTCTTTGACTTGTCCCTTTATCTCCTTTTCGTACAGTATAATATTATTGAAGAAGATGGTTGAATGGGAAAGGGGCGAACAAGCAGGGAATGGTATTAGTTTGAGAGGGCAGCCAGTGAAGCATCATCAGACTAAGGCAATTGTTTTCGGAAATTGGATGAAGGTTGAAAAATGCCCGCTCGTTTAAAAGTGGCAGTTTGCGGTGAGGCCATCAAATTTAGGGACACGAATGGACCGTTAGGTATATAACGAAAATACATCCCGGAACACTCACTCAATATATATGAACTCTTCTTTTCCCTTTTACAAACATTTCATACTTACGTTTCCAGCTTTAACCCGAAAATCATGGGAATTAAACGAGCAAAAGTAACACGACAAGAAAATAGCCTCTCGCCACAATTCTCGCAAAACTGTTTGCCGATCATTGATCAACGAAAACAGACGAGATAATCTAAGTTGATGGCTATGATAGAAAGTTCATATTTAATTTTCGGATTATAAACATTTCCATTAGATTTAATAATTGATTAGTTTGTGGTATTATATTATTTTGAAAAATTATATTTCCAGAAAAATATATTATGTGCTGAATTGAGACCATATTTTTTCATGATATAATTTTTCTAAAGCCGAAAGGAAATTTATCGGGTGTAAAGGTGAGCAAAATATCGAAGTTAATCAACTTGGCATGTAACCCAGTTTTCCAAAAAAAAAAAATAAAACCCCAATTTTCAAGCCACATACTTAAAAAGGGCACATGTATAATATTCGACAAGCAAGCACGCGCACACAATCCACCATTAATAATGTAATAAATAAAATGTTTTTCACGGTTTTAAAACTTTTCGAAAGTTTCCATCATTTTCTAGGTCGTCAGGGGAGAAATTGAGATGTGTAGCATGTGATCACTTTCTCTTGTGTTTATATATTTTATATTTATTTGTTACACACATACATACATACAGATAAATCTATTCTATTTTTCTGTTATGTAATACAGAAAGTTTTGGCGCCACTAGATGTTATTTTAGTCACACGTCGATGTTGGTAGTTCCTGGATGGCACCTTAGAGTTCAAAGGGCTGCTTATGGCGACACTAAGGCGCCGTTACATTGATTCGTTCAGTCCCCCAATCACTTGTTTGTAGACGTAATCGCCGTAGAATTCCGGTGGCTTTCCAACATACATCCTTTATCTTGCCATCCTTTCATATACTGATAAACAACTGGATTTTTATACGGAAAAGAAATAAATGCGCTGATAGATAATAAATATAATTAGATATTGTTTGTATAATATAATCTATCGGATAAGAGTGCAATCCGGAAGGAACATTGAAAATCCAGGTCGTAAAGGTTTGTAGAAATCGATTTGGCTTTAACCCCTTATTCTAATCTATATATAGGGGCAAGTCTCAAGAAAAGCCCCGAAAACTATTTGTATAACATTTATTCCAAACAGATTTACACTATTTTGTACACATTGAAAATTGCGTTCTAGTATCTTTCTTGTGTTGTTGGGGAACACCTGGCGCGTTCTAAATTACCATATACTGTTTAAATATTGCGTGAGTGTTATGTTTATCAAATAATGTTAAAGAGATATAGGATAGACATCCATGAAAATGTTAAGCATGCGTATAATATACAAAATACACCTACACGATTTTCCTCTACCACCCTTTATTTATGTATATTCTATTTCATAATGTATCATCCTAATTGCTATACAATGTTTGAATGTGCTTCAGTAGTTGTATAATAATTCATTTTAGTTCAATTCTATATTATAAACACATTCTTACCAATTATGGGTAGGTTATATATGGCGGTTCCTGTTGCTATACCAACTACAACCACCATATTAAAATTTCTACATGTAGATTTTAATTCACCGAACCATTCGCTAACTATTCAAGATTTTAAGCTTTATCGCAATGTTGCCTTAATTCGATGTAATATGTTTACAATATGCTTGTCTATTGCCTAAGTATTGTATAAGCGCATTTTGATACAAGAAACTGAAATTATCGTACTTACGTCGTATTTACGTTTGAAAAATCAACATTTAGAAAAAGGTCCTGAAGGCGAAAACTTTTCCTCTACTAAAAACTTTGTACTTAAGAAGTATTTGTCAAGTAAACGGATTTCAAATGGACCCCAACACACATACGGACAGTTTGGAATTTATGCGAAATAGAAGTCTGTGTGTTGGTAAAACATTAGGTGGATTAGAAGACAATTTAAACAAGGGAAAAGCAAGAGTAGCCCTACGACGACTAAAGTGTAGTTGCACTAGGTACATATATATATCGTATAGCCACAAAACTCAACCTGCAATCCCTTTTTAAGCCCTAAATAGTAGTGGGCAAAGTTAGGAAAAGGATTTTGTAAATGTATACAAACATCCACCACCACTACTACTACTACGACAGTGGTTGATCTTTTGATAAGTGAACATGGAAAATATATTCAGCTAAAATCCGAATGTGCGTTGGTGGTTATAGAAAAGTGGCGGTCACTGTATATGGTTGTTAAAAACCCACCTTCAACTTTAACCGACATAATGTACACTGATACTGTGTGATGAAAGTTTTCACAACCTTTATATGTGGGGGAGAGACCACTAAAGTGGACCATCAACACGTATTAAAAAACATTTCCTGGTAAAAGTTTTCAGTTTAAATGGAAAGTTAATTTATTAACAATTTTCGTACAAAAACTGACATATGGACAGAAAAAAACATTGAAATTAGATTTATCTTTGGGTAATTTCTCATCTATATCTCGTTCATTTATATATCAATTAAATGGTGCTTATATGTATGTGTATGCCATTTGATTACATCGACTATATTGCCCCCAGAGACTAAAAATCTGTCTCACTCGCCCTTAATTTAATCACTATTCATTTTCGAATAGACAAACGGGCCCGGATTGGTATGCACAGAGTAATTTCCGATTCACTAGACAGCAGATGACGCGGCTCTCTTTTGCTCACTCTCACCCCCATCCCCCGACCAGGCCGCCGCCGCCCCCACACCCCACCAAATGACAATTTGATTTTTTTAATCCTTTTTCATGGGGTCTAGATTATTTCAGTTACGATTCCATCGGCCACGTCCACCCCCATTTTGATTCGCGTAATATTAGTTTGTATATAATGGCAAGTAAGGGACTGAAAGGGCGATACAGCTTAAATTGGTTTTTCTAACAAATCAGGTCAAATTGTCATTCCATTTCAGTTCATGTATTTTCTATTTATTTTTTTTTTCACTTTGGTAGGTATAGTTGTATTACTTTCCAATATGACATTTTGGCGACGTATCCATTTCGACTTTTTATTTTTATTATTATTAGTATTTGAAATAAAAATCAGTCAACCCGACTGGTTTTCTTTTTATGTGTTTTAAATATATTTAGGTATACAGTTTTCCGTCATAAAAAGAAAGAAAATTTTTATATATTACAACAACTATTGATTAATGGCTTTGTACTACATATTGTAGATTGTAATTTTGTTCAAGTAAGGACAAATATCAATTTTTCAAATAGTGAACATTTAGTTATAAATGTATTTAAATCAACATTTGGATGACTTTTATATATAAACTATTTATAAATTTAATACTATCTGTGCACGCAATACTTCTTTACACTATAAAAGCATATTACAATCAAATAATAATATATTCCACGAGGTTATTTTCGTAAAACATGGAAGACAACAACGTTTCCGTATATAAATAGTCAAATTTTATTAAATATAAAATTATATTTGGATTTGATTCAATAATAGGTTAATCGTTGGCTTTATTTTTGTTTACGTGTAAATACATGCGATTTTTTTCTTCTTGAATATATATGGTAAATATGAAGTTTTCAATAGGGAATTATAGCAAATGTAAGTAAATTTTACAAAGGATTGTTTTCTAAAGCATTCAATTCAAATAAAACGTTCTGGTCTCTGGGGATATTTAATGGCTCAAAAGGTTTTAGTGTATTTGGTTTAAATCTACCTCCACTGGTATATAAATACACAGGAATAACCTTTATATATATGTGACATACAGACAAAGAGTGTATTGAGTTGACGGTAGGTAATAACCTAATGTAATTATTTGGTTTATATCACCAAAATCCCTTTAATTTATATTCATACACATCCAGTATTTATATATAAATGCATGTTACGCAAAAATACAGTAAGGTTCATCATTTAATTATTAAAAAAATAAACTGTTGTATTAAATTTTGAAAATATTTATTTGTCTGCATAATAACAAAATTATACCAAACAAAATGCTATAGTCTGTCCTCTGAATACTTGCCTCTTTGATTGTAAATGGTTGATTGTAAATGAAGTGTGAATTACATTTGGTGAAAAATGGGATAGGTATATTTAAGGAGTTACCAAACTGGGCTAAGTTTACAACTTTTAAAGAATTTCTTAGAATTTAGAAAGGTATTTAAACAATTAAATAAGTAATAAATCGGTTTTAAACTAATTTGACGAATGAGACAACATTTACCATCCCAAAACCTAATAAATCATTTTTGAGTTTTATTGCTCGAGAGGCAAGTATATAACGGACACAGTATAGATTTGTGTGTGCATATTTAAACATTAAATAATGAAAAACATTGAAAAATGATTCTATTGAAAATGTTAATCTATTTTCAACTAACATTATATTATGTTTATAATAAACAACAATTAAAATGGAAATTCAAAAATTACTAATACATACACTTGAATATAAAATAAAATCCATTGTATTTTGACGAATTTTACAATGCATGCAGTAATACAAAATTGAAAATAAAAAAAATTAACATAGTTTTACGAATTTTCAGTAATAAATTATTATTGTTTGTTATTTATTGAAATATTGCCAGCTTCCTGATGGTGTTGGTATAATTGACAACATAAAATTAAGTGAAAACTCATCTCCGGCCAACACACTTCCTAAAACAACAGTTTTCTTTTTTCCACTGTTTTTCACGAACAGTTTGTTCCTGTGGAACAAACTTACAGGTGAGACATGTGGCACCTGCTGTTGTCATTAATCAAGGGTGTTGGGTCTAATGGATCAATCCGGGTGTGGCGTATTATACACTATACATACATCTACCACCGTACATGTATGCGAGAGTGTGTATGTGCAATGATACTTTGTATTCTAGTAGAAAATGGGGTATTTTCCGATCCCTATGTACTATATAGTCCCACCAGACCCAATTGTTGCAATACATCTCTCTCTCTACCACTCATCCATCTTCATTTATTGTTAATCCATAGTCTCTTCTCTGTAAAGTTTGACGGTCTGTTAATTTAGTGATGTGGTTACTTAGGTCTGACACATCAAAAATGACACAACAGCATCGTCTAATGTACTCGTATAATAATGTGATCAAATAATAACATTTTTAAATTTTACACACTATATCTCTGTCTTCACAAAAATAAAATGGATCAAATTGGTTATACATTATCGATTATAAAAGCTGTGGCGTATAAAACACTTTCTATTTTTTTTTTCACTGTGTTATTATATAACGAATATAATGATTGACGTGTAAACGATGAGCCCCGTTTCTTCGCTAAAATGGGGAAGGCTTTTCACTCGGTATAACATGGTAAAGAACGCTTAATCTCCCTCTCGTCTTGACGCGCCCCAGCAGCTTTTCTTACTCTTATTCTACACAATACTGAAATGCATTTTTTATTTACACGCTACTCTGACTTGATCAATACCAAAACAAGGATAAATACCATCGCCAATAACATGAAGGCCATACATATACACGTCCAATATTCGAACCGAACAAAAAAAACAATCATCAAACATGGTTTGTCAATTTTTTCACGTGTGTGTGTGTGTGTGTGTGTGTGTGGCTTCCATTTACAAATTTAATCTAAAATCCTGGATCGGCAAATATAGGAAACGCTATATTATGTACTATTCGAGGAGAGTAAGAGATCCAGTCACCGATTAAATTATATCGGATGCCAAATGCTTGTATTTATTTATATACGACTGTATGTTCTTTCTGTTTATATTGCTTACCTTGGCATAAAATTGATTTTTCTATATTAATATTTCGAATAATTGATGCCATTTCATGCAAATATTACGTTTCGACGAACTTTTTATTCGGTATTCTTATTAAAATCAAACAATATATTTAATACGATTATTTCACCATCACTAAAAAAAATGAATTGTATTTGTACGGAAATAAATTCTGGTTTTGTATACATAATAGATAGTTTTGCATGATTGTACGTGTTAGAGAATCCCTCGAGCTTTGTATGTCGCCGCCCCCACAGCACAAATGCATACACGCATTTATGAACAAAAACATCAAACCGTCAATATACAGGCGAAAACGACAAACAAATTGAATCTAGCGGTCTCTATATAATATGCAGCGTGTTATTTTGTTGGTGGCGGTAAGTTGGTAGCCAGGAACATTGGTGCTCGTGCCGCCGCCACTCTCATTGCAATTATATCGAATTAAATTAGTGGCTGATAGTTGGTGGTTGAAATGTGATCAAATGGGCACATATAAAGTAGGTAAATGTAATAAAGTCAGTTTGAAAATTGGAAGAATCCCCAAATGTATTGCAATTTTGACACAATACATGCCAATTTTAATAAATTTTGTTATCAAAATGAAGTAAATTTGAGAAAAAAGAAAATTAATACGTTGCGAGACATTTTAATTACTATTAACAGAGGTTTATTGGTTAATTTACATAAAATATAGATGAATAGGTATCATATTGGTTGGTTTACGATAATTTGATTACTTCTATATAGGCTTTATAATACACATATCTATTAAATTGGAAATAAATCAGACCTAGTTCTAAATAACTATTATTATTAGGTATGGCGTCTAATAAAATATGTCATCAAAGTTATACTAAATCTGACATTGACAAATGTATTTGTTTACGCTACATCTTATTGTTAACCCTATATATTTTATTACTCCAACTATAATAATTCAGCAAAATATAGTCAAAGAAAAATAAACATACTAAAACTTTTACAAGAGAAAAGTTTTTTCCCTTCAAAATTGATAATTTGTAATTTAATTGTATAACAAGTTTTGCGAACTGAAATTCGTACATTTTTTGTACCCTCTGCTGTATAATACCGAAAAAAAGGAAATAAACATCATATATGACTGTGTATACAAAAAATATTTACCGAAATAGGAAAATCTGTTTAGAAAAAACGTAGAGTTTTCTCATTTCCTCTGATATATTATAATCGTGAATATTTAATTTAAATATTTATATTTTTAGTGATGATGATGATGATAAAAACGTTTGACACTTTGTATGATTGAAGAAAAGTAAATGCTTATATATGTATCTATGTAAGGCACAAACGTCACACATTTCGTCAAAATCTAAGCAATTTCCGTTCGGTTGAATGCGTGCGTATCGATTTCTGTTGATTGTGTATACACGTGAAAAATGTAGGCCAAATTTTCAAATAGAATTTCTCGTTTTTCCACACTGCTTACAGCCATATATATGTATACATAGGAAATCTCTGTTTTTCATCTTTTGACTTTTCGTACATTACAAAAAACAGTTGACTAGTGTTTATACAAAAATTTCACAAATGAAAAACTATAATAAATCCCTCAGTTTTTCTTCTTGCACGTTGTGATTTATAAAATATTATAAATTGGCAAAAATCGCTACATGTAATATTTTTGTATAGTTGTGAATCCTGAAAATGTAATAAATATGCCATGGATATATGAAATCGACGACTGTTTTTCTTTTTTTCTCTTATTTCTTTTCTATTTTGTTGCGAAACGAAACACGCAATTAAATTTTATGTTGGTATAAATTGAATTTTTTTGGTACCTCATGTATACATAGAAAAGATTTAGAAAATTCTTATATTCTGTACGTATATATGTATAACGAAATTTCCTGTTCTATTATACATATTAGTTATTACATTTTTAACTATATATTTGAGTATACAGCCGATTTATTAAAAATGTGCAGACATTCCCAAAAACATTTTATTTCGATTACGTTTTAGTGTCAATAGAAATTGAAATCGTTTCGCTATTTTCACTATATACAGCGTTTATAATTTAATAAAATGTCTATATTCTGCACGACTAACAGAAGCGTAACAATATTTTCAACTATATCAGCCAATTTTGAAATTGAACCGGAAAATACTGTAGTAATAATACATTAATATCACGGTCATCAATTCTCTTGACATAATAACTATGGCATTTTTGAAATCATTACTATTGCTATCTATTACAGATAAATAATTGAATGCAATTGTGTTATATATTTTGCTATTATAATACACCATGCTATCATATTTACACAAATATCAGAAACAAAAATATGCTAACTTTGTGGCTTGTCGTTCAGCCAATTTTCAGTTAAACTAATATTGGTAATATATGTTAATTCATAATATAGCCTATTTCATTTCGATGTGCACACTATAAATATTTTGTATGTTACTCACTGCGTAGTTGGTAACATAAGAAATCAGTTATTTTTCATTTCATCGTTTAATTGCATGCATAAAACAATGAAGAATAATTATATTAAATGGAATATGTCTGATTTATTAATTTACATATTTATAGTTTAATTTATTTAATTAAAAACAAATGTATTAATTATAGAATATGTTTTCCTAAACGCGTCCATGAAATGACTATTTTTTATCAAAACATAAACTAGCATTGTCACCAAAATAAAACTAGTTTTTAATAAAATTTTAAAAGATATATGAATCACACTTTGTATTTGGATTTTTAAATTTGTATAGTTTTAAATTTTGTCATAATTGTGAACGATTTACTTAGATAAAATGAACGCGCACATTTCATTTTAATCATTTTTGTTAAATCTTGAAGTGAGTAAACTAATAAACTACAATGGAAATAGTTTTCAAGTACCAATGTACATATTTATACTAGTTTACAAATGAGAACAAGTTGGTTGAAATGAGAGAACATTAGTTAACAAGAGGCAATATAATATAAATTTTATAAAGTTTAATCTCGCTTATACATATACTTTTATTTGTGTTCCTTTGTAGGTGTAAAATTTTGATTTAACATCATATAAAATTTCTAATTTTCAGTTCATATAAATTAAACAAAATCTTAATGTAATGTAAATTAAGTAAAAGGGTCAAGCGTAAACCAAGTAAATTGGCACATTGGCTTAAACTACATAATAATTCAAGTCTTTACGAACATGCCAAATTCTAGTATAATCATCATATAGTTAGTCTGTAAATAATTAATAATAGCCGATAACAGTTTAACGTGAAACTATTGCATAATGCATATTAAAGCCATATAAACTAGTAAATTTCCAATCTAATGAAATCGTTCCACATTAATACCTACCTATACTCAAAACCGTATATATGTAGACAGTATAAACAGTATCCCTTGTGTTTTAGAAATTTACATGATGTTAATCATAATAAAGGTATGTATTGCGCGAATTTCATCCTTTCATTAATTTCATCATGACAGCACATCTGACCGGGGCCTTATACAAATTCTATATCGAGTTAACGAGGGGGTTAACACTGTAGATAGACGGAATATTGTTGGGTACCTGCTGGTATATATACATATATTATATGCCCAAATGTCGTGAATAGCCACTGAACTTGACTGTGTTTAGATGTTGTTATAGAGCCGTTATTGATATACATGAATTCCCATGTCGTTTCTGTATTGTAACATGGGTTATATACATATACACAACAACAACAACAACACACAACAACTACAGCATAGTAGAAAGCCTGAAATGTATGGCAGATGCTATGGTTTGAGAATTTATGTATTAATTCGATGTTGATCCCACTAAATTCTCAGTTTATATGTATATGCTATGCAATATAATATTTATTAATAATGTCTAATAGATTCTTTAGAGAATATCCAAATTAATAGTTTGATTTAATACGGTTTAAGTTTATAACTAATTTTCAGTAAACTATTCTACGAGAAAATCGATTTGGTTCTTGAACAAAGTTTGTTTTTTTTTAAATTTTCAATTTTATTGAGTTTGCATATAAATTTCCAAATCAAAACCATTATACCACGACTGTAATGTATGAGGGGCCGTTCAGGACAATATTATGTATTCGTTTTGAATGTATAGAAATTTTTATATATTAATTAAAATTTTATATAAATATATTCAAGATGAATAATAATGTCCTGAATGGCCGCTCATAGTAATGGTCAATTAAATATACATGAAATAGTCAGGAATGCAAAATTTATACAACAATATATAACAAACACACAGAACACACCGCAAATCAACCAATAGTAATTCCATCAGTATGTGTATTGTGTATATATAACAAAATTATAAATACACATTAATATTTTACATTTTATATAGCATGATAATGCATTTAGGTACATACATATATACAATAATGACACAAAATGTATAGTTAAATTAGGTGGTGCGTATACAAAATTCGCAGATTAAATTCTATATCTAAATTCAACATGTATTGTTGAATTAATGAGCAAAATGCATACAACTTATGATGATGGTATTACACCAATACATTCAGAATTGCAGACAAGCGTATTATTGAGTATTTCTCTTATATACCTGTACGGTTGGCGCCTTGGCGCTTGTTAGGGCAATGAAATGTGTTATATTTACGGTTGAAAAGGGAAACTAAAATTTCTCCAAACGTACATATTGCATCCAACGATATAATCATGTCCATATTCGTCTGATAACAATAATTGGGCCTTGTTAGGAACAAAAACTCACCGTCTCTCATATTCATTCAACTGACACAAAATGTTTGTTTTTATGTACACACCGTTGCCTTTAAATGCCAATTCATTTTCAAGCTTATTTTGTGCAAAATATCGTATTCATTTCATTTTTTTTTTTATTGTGTTATATATGATTTGGTAATTTGTTGTAAAGAAAAATGGAACAATTACAAAATGAACACTATAAAGTTCGTAATACTTGAAATACTTTTAATTGCTTATAATTTAACTATAATAAAAAGTTACTTATTCATTGGTACTCCCTTGTGACTAATTTAACAACTTTGAGAAGAATTGGTTCAAGAAATCTCTTTCCATATTAAAGAATTCTCAAAAAGTTAAATTGGATTAATGGTTTTTCTTATGTAATGAGTTATATTATATTACATCACAGTCAATTTCCTTTAAATCAGTAATTATTTAACACAAATACACCAGAATTCGTTTGCCAACTATACTTAGTATGGAAAATGTAAAATGAATAGTTCATTTCCTTAATATCTAAGGAAATTGCATATGCAAGCGACATTTTCAGTTCACATTGAAACTATTCAAAAACATAAATTCACTGTATAACCCATCATTAGTGCTATTTTGGAGATCGTATTATATGGAAAAGCTTTATTTTGAAGCCACAAAGTGACACATTGTCTAGTCAGTTTATTCATGGCAGTATTATTATTATTGGACGAATAATAATCGTTACTATATATGTACTCAGGTGGACAGAAAGGCATTAAAACGATTATGAATGTCGCTAATAGTAATTAAATCGTATAACAGGAGAAATTCACTGAAAACCACCCAGAATATGGTTTGTTGGTCGAATTATAGGAGAAATACTGCGTCTATATGGAAACTTTAACATTTGCAATGGCTGTATTAATGTGAATGTGCAAATGTGTGTTTGTGTCTTTGTGTGTGTGTATGGAGACGGCCTACCGCAATATCTCTGTGAAATACTGTTTCTGGTGTGGCCGGTCGGACTCGGAAGTGGGATAGATATCCACATCCATTACACAACAGATAACAATAGCTGCTTTAATTCACTTCTGTCGCTCGCTAAACAGTTTCCCCTTTGTTGAGATTATATTTACGTGAATCTGGGGCCGATTTATGTACCATTGTCGACAGCTTCCTACTTAAATGACAGATATTTGCGTTATTTTTTACTAAACCGGCGAGTTAGTGCGCCGCACTGAAAATCCGTTTTTTTTTCGTAATTTAATTCATTTACTCCATATAAACATTACATGGCAATTAGGGAAATAATAATGTAAATCATAAAATAAGTATGCACTCATAAACTGTCACAGTTTCATGTATAAATAGAAAGACTATAGCGTGTTTTCAATTATAAATAACATGCAAGGCAAAACTTGCTTTGCTGATTAAATATTAATTAAAACCATTTAAAAAACTGTTTCATTTGCATTTCAAATGATTGAAATTGAATTTTCTTTGTAATAAAACGTGTCATACGAAAAATTCGAACATAATTTTTTGTTTTGTCATATACTTAAGAACTATAAATAGTAAACTGACAGGCATATAATTTATTTTTAACAGCGGATGTAGCGTTAAAACTTAAAATACCTAATTATATAGAATTTTTACTTAGTTTAATCACCAAATTTAAAAGTTCATTTTTACACGATTAAATCACGATTAAAATTTTATTAGTACAACACTTTTTCTTTTCGTAATTATATTGAGGCGTTTTTCCTCTCAACACACAGCATAAAGAAAATTCTCTTTTGAGTAAAAGAACGGAAAAAAAATTAATCAGTCTTGTTGTTGTATGTTGTTGGGCTGGTGTATGATTTTGGCGTGAAGTGAGAAAGAGAGTATCTTCGTGAAACAGATTGCTGATTAAAAAAAAACTGCTTTTGTGATGGTTAGTCCATCGTTTGATAAATGATCGTATCTTTCAGCTTTACGCTACTGTGTGATTAATTAATAAACATTAAAAATAGTTTGTAGCCGTTGAAAATTTTACCGTTTCTCGTGGAACAATTTATCAATATTCCTTTTTTTTCGAATTTATTTATACACGTTTTAATGAACTCCTGATAACATTTAAGGTATTACAAAATATTTGAATCATGTTTTTATAACTTTCTAATTAAAGCTTGGAAAAACTGGCCCTAAATGGGCTTTGATGTTTCCAGCTTTGTGCGTTTAAGTGAAATTTACGATCGACATACATATATGAAATAATAAGGCCAGGGATGGGATATCTCCAGATATTTTTTCTACACACAGCATACGAAATTTCGCACTCTTGTACATTTTTGGGGCGTTAAGGTTCTAACCGAAATAAAAAATTACAATTGGCCATCCATCCATAATCCAGCAATATATCTTTCTATGGTCGGAATTGTAGATTGAAATAGAATAGTACAGGAGCAACTTTGACCGCTACCGAGAGCCCTGATCCCACTATTATCCTGGTACAGTGTTCTACTTATCCTCTTCATTCATCCATGTTAAATTTTGCTAGTCTCTATATATTCGCAAAGCTTACGGATGGAAAGTTAAATTATTCGACTCTTTCTTTTTTATATTATCCGAAATACAGCAAATTTTATTTCTGTTCAATATTGTTCAAGGTTTTTTTCATTTAATAAAGAGAAATCACTAGTTTACACAAAGTACGAGCAATAAAAATTTTTGAGTCTACATTTTATAAATTTCTATTGGACTGTAAAAAAATACAGTGTAATGGTTAATAAAAATTTTATTGCAAGAAAATCATGATAATAGCAGAAAAGTAATATATAAACCACTATTTTAGTAGTTCGTATTCTTATAATATGCTATAAAGTGGATGTATTATAGCTTTGTTCTAAAAGTTAAGATAAATAGAACTGCAAATGACAGCTTGAAATAACACAGTCATAACTTTTTACAACAAATTTTTTTTCTACATCCAAGAATATATATATGTATTTATAAATGTACTGTTGCGAACATAATCAAATAACGAAAATGTATTAGAATATATAAGAATTTTTTTCTAAATAATACGCGGCTATATATCGAATTTATTTCATTTCTTGAATAATTCTCCCATAAATAAATCTATGAAATATATATTTGTGGAATTGCATTTTTGAATATACACACACATATATTTATTCAAATATGCATACATGTATAAGTCAACACATACATATTTACAGTAATAATATAAAAATATTTTTTCCAAAGCTATGTCGAATTTATATTCATATATTTTCAACGAAGAAATACTTTTTCCTTTTCCAAATATGTATTATAATAAATATATAAAAATTTATGTAAATATGGCGTTCCATTTTGATTTTATTACGAATTATTATATTGTTTATTGTATTGTAGAAATCAGTTTATTGATTAAAAAGCTTCTGTTTACTCGATAATTTACTTTTGCTTGTTTCTTTCAAGTGACTTGTACAAAGTTGACATGGAAAAAATACATTTCGATAATTGAAACGACTTGTGTGTATGTTTGCAAATGCACAAGATACCATTTACGTCAAGATACCGATCGGTTTCGCCTTTTTCTTTTCATTGTATGCAATTGAAAAAGTAGGATATAGAATAAATGGCCAAGTTTTCAGGCACAGAAACTCAACATTAACGGAAATCACTTCACCTTCTTCTCTTCTCCGTATTTTTTTTAAATGTACACCCCACCCACCACCCCATATCCGAAAAACTTTTGCCAAAACTTTTCCAAGGCATATTCTAAATTGTATTTATTTCTGAAGTAGGTAATGCTTGCAAACATGCTCTTTGGATTATTTATTTCGAAGAATTTTATTGAAATTGTTGCCATTATTTAGAAAATATGATATAAATTGAACAGTGGAAAGATGTATTAAACAAGTGCTCCAAAATCAGGGTGAATTTTTTAAAAAAAAACTTACCTCTATGTCGATTTGTTTGTTTATCAAACATGAGCATTGCATCTTCAATCTGTAACAAAATGCAATTATGTTATTATAAAATATGTAAAATGTATAATTATATAAACATGTATATAAATATAATTAAATTTGACAGTAAATGTAATAATCAAAATACAATGTATAATTAAACAGGATTTATATAATTAATTAAGCCATCACAATAAATTTCCTGGACGTAACTGTCCATTTTTATGACATTAATTAACAATATTATATATACTATAACAAAGAGAAGTGATGCATAAATAATTTATATGCTATTTGATGTAAACGATGTTTTGGCTAAATGCACGCAAATGTGTCGTATTTTATTAAAAAAATTAAGACTTTATTCCATTTTTGCTTAATAATCAACTTTATACGAACGCATTTGCGGGCTTAATCTTGGATTTTATTGCACAGAACTGTCAAGAGTTGCTAAGCAACGTAACGTCGTCCCTAGCAACACATATAGCTAACTTCATATATAAACAATAAAATTCGCGCCATAAAAATTATTTCTATATTCTTATTCAAAAATTTCTTTTAAACCAATTAAATGGAAAATGAAGTAATAACGTTGTAACACTGGCGTAATTAAATTTTACGCCCTTTTTACATAAATAACTATTAAAAGGTAACATTTTAATAGAAAAACTAAATTGTCATCACAAAATGTAGGTCATTTATTACACAGTATAATAAAATTTATATAGTTTGATGAATTATTATTAAGCATTTTATAAAACCAACTAAATTACAGTGTATTTACGTTAAATCAATCAAATGACATTTACCATATCGATTATTATTAAATTTAGTACTCTATTATATATGATAGAATGTATGAAATTATCCACATGAATAGCCTCGATTTGAAACTTATTGTTGGGGTAACCGTATACGGGATGGCCATCGGAGATTTGCTAAGGCTACAGTTTCATATAATGTTCAAAGAGTCACCTTACAATCCCCCCAACAGTGAACCAACACACATGTATGCACCATATATGGTTGGTCTACCTTTTCCCTTGTCTATTCCACCAGTAATTGATCCAGTTTCCTGTGCTATTACGATGGTGGTGGCTGGTTTTCTGTCGATATCCACCAAACAAGACTGTGGGAGAGAGTCAAGTCCGGCGTCCAGGTTTCTAGGGAGCCATTCCACTGATATCCTTACGAAGACGTGTATCAAGGCAACACCTTAACGGCACCTCAGAGACGAACGCTACATTTTCACAGATAAATAAACTATTAAAAGTTTTATTTGAATTCGTTTCGCCGTTCTTATATTTTTGGACGCCGTTTTCCCATTTGCCAACATGTTCGATAGTTTTTACAATTGAAAAATATTCCATCGATCCATGTATGGGTTCTCTCAGCCATTTTGACCTTTATGGAATGCTGGACAATTTTCTTTTTATTTTGTTGATTGGTTTTAATCTATGTTATCAAAGACAATATAGTTGACTAGAAGGTTTTATTTTTCTTTTTTTTGTTTTATTAAAATTTCATGTCTTTTATATAAAGTTTAAAGTTTCTTTTAGTTGAACCAAATTCGTGAAAAACTCGACTCACTTCTTAATAACAGATTTTTATTTTCCATTTCCATCATTATAACTCTACTGCTGTTCAATGGCATTCGAAAATTATTTATTTTATTGAATTTTTATGTTGTCGAATAAAATTATTACGTCAAAAAGTTTCCGTCTGATATTTTATTACGAAATATATATATTATATAAGTATATATTTATATTTTTCCAGTTGCCTTTTCTTTATAACACAACAAAGTTATAAACGTTTTTAATTTATATTTACCATACTGTTCACACATTTTTTTTGAGGAATAAGAGAAAAAAAGAAACATTCATGCAATAATAATAATAATAATATTGTGAGCCTGCGACATAAAAATTTTTATTAACATTTTTATTTAAGTAAAAAAACAGCTGCTTCTGTATTTTAAAACATATAAAAAAAAATATATGTCATTTTATTTTTATATATTTCATTTTAGTTTTCCTACTTTTTTTGTCTTTAATTTGGTGGTTGTTTTCGTTTTTGAAATTGGTACGATTAGAAGATTTCCCAAGGCAAAGGTTTTTAAAGATAATCAAGAGTTGATAACTTGTTTGGTGATGGTCCTTCGAGATTTTCTAACGAAATCTGATAACAAACTGACGCAAACAACTAAATTTCAGGCCTTCCTCTATACTATATACTTTTTCTATATATGTAGACTCGGTATTTATTTACACCCATTTAGCAAAAGCCTTTAGCCAACAACTCGTACGACATTAACAAATTTTTAATTACATTTGCGGATATATTAACAGTTGTTAATAGAGTTATGTAAAATGGTTTATGGTTAGCAGGAAGGAAATCGAATAAGATATCCAATTAGGATAGAATGGTTAAAGTTCTATAGTATATATAATGTAGTCATTTAAGTTTTTGTCAATTCAAATTATTATGTGAAACTTTGTGTGGATAATTAAAGTTAAATTCTTAAATGAAGTTTTACCATGTTAGCAAAAGTGTATGCCAACACACACAGACAGGGAAGGCGCGTAAGTCGCTTAAATACATATAAAAACATAACAAAGCTTTTTGTACAAAATGTAAACTTAAACGGCAAGTTTTGGTATTTCGATTTTCTCGAAACTTTTCTCACATAAAACACATTATAACGTACACTTATAAAAGGTAGATAATTTGTATTTGTATACAATTATATTTCTATTTTCGTATGCATTCTGGGCACTCTGAACCATTTTCCACTTGACTTGATATTAAGAAGTGGTTCCGATGCGTATTATTTGTTGTTCAAGTGTGTGTGTGGTGTGAGTGTCTTTCTCTGATAAATTGCTCGACTTTCCGCCACTGGCAGGTAATTCGCAGGGAACTTTAGAAATTCTTACTTCTTAACACTTTTCCAAAGCCAACCCATCACCCACCCTCCCCCTGGCCCCAACACAGCACACACACCTATTTTTCCACCCTCTATCTTAAAGTCTCGCTACAAGCATTTCTCACCACTCTGCTCCACACTTCTTTCTAACTTTCCTATTCTTCTAAAGTGTTTGCTCAGTTGAATCACATATACTTCCCTACCACATAATGGCCGTAATCGAAAGAAAATTGCTTTGAACTTTTGGGTCAGTCAATACCATATATGAAAAGTATTTTTTTTTCGTTTTCTGCAAAGTTCCACCTCTTACACTTCTATATCAAGTTAACTAAAGTTGTATGCACTTTATTATTGTAACGTCATTTAATAATAATTCTTTGTATATAATGTTTTTTTTTGGTAAAACCAACAAAAAGGAAACAATATAAAATTTATAGAAGGTTGAAAAAAAACATAACGTTTCACTCAAGCAAAGTTATATAAATAATAAATTAAATTGGACAGAACTCAACCGGTAATAAACAGCAGTTTAGGGCAGTTACGCAAGGGTTGTTAGTAATTAGCGGTGGCTGTAACATGTCAGTGGCAGAAGGTACAAGCTACTTCCGATGTTATACGACTTTATGCGTATACCTCAATTACAGGGTGCAAAGCACGGGGTCAATTTTTCAATTAAATTGTTCCAATTTTAATATTTTTCAAAACCAATAATTCAATTCATAAAATACACCAAAGTTGTAATATATATATTACGGTTATTAAAAATGATCAAAATTGAATTAAATTACGAAAGTTGTGGAAAATTCGATATTACAAAACGTAAATTTTGAACAAAAACCACCGACAATCCATTTACATACCAACAAGACGAGAAATTCTAAAAACTGATTTCTCGCGCTTATTTTACAATGCAAATTACAAAAACTATTTAAATCCATATATATACCGCCCCTCAAAAGTCCTATGCAAGCTGCATTAATTTAAAATATAATACATATTCGTCTTATATTAATTTCCATTCAATTTTTCATGTTGCTCAAAAGGTATGTAATATGAGAGAATATATAATGTATAATTCATTATTATAAGTTGTGTAAAGCTTATTTAAATCTTATTCAAATAAATTGCTTTTTAATTTACAATATTACAATTTTGTGGCATGGTGGATGTTTTTCAAGATTTTTCCATTTTTATTTTTTAATTAAACACAAATTAGTTAGTGACTGGACGATTTGCATAATTTTAATATTCAATTGTATGGTGGTGTGTTGTAAAGGAATTACAATTAGGAAAAACTGACTAAATTTAATTATAATAAACACCAATAATATTCTAAAATTTCTGTTTATTTTTATCAATTTTGTATACAAAATATTAGTGACATTTTACACCTTTGCATGCATATATGGGTTAGTTTTCGGTATATGTGGTGATTATTGAATTATTGCGAACTTGGTCGGAATATAAAATCGGCCAATGGATGTGGTAAATGGTTGACTTGGATGTGTTTGCGGTTATACGACCATAATAGTATCCAAATACTAGCCGAAGCCGAAAACTACTTTATACGTTAAGTCCAAAGAAAAATATCAAAGATAACCGAAAACCATTTAACAACGGTTTATTAGATTTATACGATATTGCAGCTACATATGTTTAGGGATTTTACGGGTCCACTAAGTGATATGGTAATTTTATACATCCACACACAAACACGTATATTGCCATCCAACTAGACTAACTAACAATAATTTTATTTGTCGACTATAGTATTGTAACATACAACAAAATGTATCTATTCTATTGTGTGTTCACAAAAGGCAATTTGTTTCCCTCTCCGGTTGTACTACAATATAAATTAGAAGTTAGTTAATTTAGTTTTAGAATAGAATAATGTGAAAATTTTCAAATCCTCACCATAATACACACAATGTATACCCGCGTTTAAATTTATTACATTGCAACAAACAGTAAAAAAAAATGTAAAGTTTAACTGTTTTACATATTATATACAATATTCGTAAAGCATTCTTTTTTTGTGTAAACATCGCGATTTTGCAAAACGTTTCCATTTTAAGTGACTTGTTATGCAATTTTAAACTAAATTACAATATAAGACACTTTTCTTGCTGTGTTCATTTGAGAACCGAATGGAATTTTAAATACCAACTTAATAGAAGTATGTTAGTTCATTTAGTGTAAGTGAAGTGATTACATTTTACTGTTAAAATCTTGTAATTATTCAGATATATAGTGAAGAAGGGGTGGAATAAAGACTATTATACTGAAGACACATGTATATACATACAAACTGTTTGAATTTCTCCACTGCTTAGGGTACTTTGAGTGAATTTTTCAGTTGACGACTTAGAAATGCGGGCTGAATAAAGTTCCTACACCTGTACGTATAAGAACGATTAAGAATTTAGCATCCAATGTTGTTGCTAAATGAATAATTGAATATAAGCAAGTTGAAAATGTTAATTTTCAAACTTTCTTCACTGTTGCACAAATTTCCCCAAATTTTAAATAATTTACAACTTATAAGTATTTTATCAAATAAAAAATAATTGTTTAGTCGTAAATAATTGTCATCTGAAATGGTGTTAAGGCTGTTTCAAAGCAATAAATTACGTTGATAAAATGTTTGCTTTAATCAAGTTGAAAAATAAAACTAAAAATTGTTGTACTATTACGAACTTGCACAGAAATGTATGTGAATGTATGTATACGTATGATATGTGTGTGTATGCTTTAATTTTTTCCATAACACGTCCAAAGTGGAAACGTAAAGTCAAAAAGAGAGCGCAATTCAAAGAGTGCGGAGGCGATCGTTTTAAAGAAAATAATATTTTTGCTTTTACTGAAGCATTTGGCATTAGAGTTGAGCGCAACACAGTGTATAAACCATCCCTTTTCCATAGTCACCCACCCAGAAATATCCCCTATATATACTATATATATATATGCAACAGAAGGCAGCAGTTTCTCTTCTTCACTACACATTCCGACTCCGAGTTTATCTTATAGCCGCTTCGTTGACTTGATAAAATATTTTAATCAACATCTTTATATATATTTCTGTGAGTTTTATTTCGTCCGATAACGTCACCGCCGCGGCAACATTACTCACACAATCATATTTCTTTTATTTATACAATATATGGTAAAACGTCAACTTTTTTCTTTATTCTTTTTGCATCATCATATACATACCTCGTTACTTATGCTATTCCGTGCATGTATATTTTTGTATTAACCGTATTATACAGAAAACATTCTCAAGTTTTGTAATATTTTATGCAATCTCCTTCTTTTTTTATATTCTACTTAGATGGATGAATGTCGTACGGTTTCTTATGTGTGTGTGTGTGTGTGTGTATGTGCATCTGTTTCTGCATAAACTTCTTTTTAACTTGATTAAAGTATTTAAATCTTCTTTCAAACACTCGAAACATATTTTAACTTGTTGACTGTGTTCGCTCGAAAGTATAATCTGTTTTCTTTAAGTTTTACGTTCACTAAAATCTGAAATTTATTATTTAAAATGACAGCAACTTTTTTGCAAGATATTGATCATTTTTGTGTACATTTATTTTGCATAAAAAATTTATAAAGAATCATATAAATTGATTTATATAAAATGGTTTATTTGATTTGTACTTGTAAATGGCAACAAATGCATATAAACTAAAAATTTTCACAATTTAAATTGTAAAATTTGATTACTGCACTTTATATATGTTCGCAAATACAGACATATTGAAGCAATACCTAAAATATAATAAAATTCACTATTGGGAATATTCGATTTACGGTTATTTTTTTTAGAAAATATAAAATGTTTTATGAATTGAACTTGTAAAGTTTATTATTGCAAGTGTGTTAACAGTAGCAATTAAAAGCTTTATTATTTGAATAACACTTTAATTATTTTTGAGTTTAATTCACTTTCGATGTGAATCGAAAAAAATATTTTGAAACCATCAACATTCAACAAACAAAAGAAACTGATTAAGTAGGTACCTACTTTTTCCACCTTGAGAGCTTTTATGAAATTTTCCAAAATGTCGATTTACAAAGTCTTTGTTTCAACGCGCAGATTATTCTAAGGTTGTGCCCTTTGTTTTATTCGCGAGTTTCAATTACGTACGTTGCTTTTCATTTTTTACTCACCCAAGTTTTATCAACGAAAAATCGTAATTAAAAACTCTGCATTTTTCACAATTACACTTATATATACTCGTAATAACGTCTATATTAAACTGTTATGCAGATTTTTTCGTATGAGTTTACCTTACCATGAAATTATAATGAGAAATGAGAGTGTTTGAAAAAACCGCATCCATTTCGCGTATAATTTATTGAAAAGCTCCAATAAAATTCGAAATGATATAATTTGCATGTTGTAGATAGGTGTGTTAGTTATTAGTTGGACGCATTCATATAATCCTAGTTTGTATGTCGTAAATGTAGACAGCTAGCCTGTTTAATGAAAGTCCCAGGGGGTTTCACATTAGCATCCAAAGTCCGGAGGACTCCGGCGAGGTTCTGTGAAAGTATTTCCCTGTAAATGTGCCAGTGTGTGTGTTTGTATTCAGGAATCCAAATGTCAAGTTGCTGGTTTCGAGAGTTGCAATTGTTACTCCCGGGAACCAAGTCAGTTTATGTTATAAAGCTTTAGCATTAAACACATACATGCAGTAAGTACTTGTGAAATTATATTTACAATGGCTTTTTGACGCAAAAAAAAGAGGTGGACTGACACAAATGATAAGCTGTGTTATGAAAATTGAAACTATACCACATGTAAAAATTTAAACAAAACAGTTTTGTTCTGTAAATGGAAATTATTTCAATATGGTCATATGTATATGTATAAATATGTTTTTGTTAATTAAACTTACAAACTAGATGATTATCATTTAATATGACATGTCCAGATGGTTATTAAAATTAGAAAAAAATTCAATCTTTTTGTATTTTGTAAAACTGACAAATGGGTTTAATAATAAAGTTAACTACAGTGTAGTAATGATGATGATGATGAGTTTGAATTGATTCAAAACTGAATATCTAAACAAACTATGTATATGGCTGGCTATAAAATGTATGAATAACAATAAATTTTCAAAAACATCATCATTAGATAATACATTTTATACAATTATTGTGACGTTTATTATAATTGGTCAAATAAATAGCATATCTTTTATTACATCAATTTCTGACTACATATTATATATCTATATGAAAACTGAAAATTTTATGCTAATAATTTATATTTTCATTCACAATACACAGTAATTTTATTATTATTTGTTTTAGGGTACAATTTATATGTAAAATTATTATGACATTTAAATACCTAATATTTCACAAAATATTTCTATAATACACATCCATATGTGAAACATGTATTCAAAAATCAAAAATATATATATAAAAATATACATGTGCAATAAATTATTAAAAATATGTATTTGCTATTTTAATTGTTATAAATACTATTGTTGAATGGAAAAAGTAACGACTGGAAGGCATGTTCTATAAAACTATTAATCATGTTATTTGCACAAATGCTCTTAAAAACAAATTTTATAAAAATATTTCCATTTCCAATTGAATATGTATGTAGTTTTTGGGATCAGCAAATTAATTTAATTGAAATTTTGTTTCATGTCATTGAATGGTGTCTGATAAATTAATCCTGTAAATAGGTAGTTAATTTATATAGTAAAAAAAAATCAGTTTTAATACGATTTAGACTCATTGTTTTGATATATATTTTCGTTTTATTCATGCATATTTTCATTTATATTTAAACAATGGCAAATAACCTGAACAATATTAATAATAAATTACATTTTATGATAATCAATGTAATCAAATACAGTATATGTAATTATTTACGAAAAAAAAAATATTTATGATTGATACAATAAAGTTGATTAGTGGCAGGATGCTTATTATATTGTTTTTATTTCGATTTTTTTATTTTATGTACACGCACAGGATTCTACAATCGTTACATTCGAGTTTGGGAGGTGAATGTTTGTGACCCGACAAGTATATTTGGCAAACGAGCCGCAGGCGAATTTTGAGGCGCACATTATGCCTCCCAAACGAGATTAGTATTAAATTTTTGATCAAATGTAATACATAATTTTATTAAGACTACCATGATTGTAAATTTTTCCAAAATAATAAAACTAGTTATAGTTTCTAAATCGGGACATACAATTTAATTTGTTGTTTGATTTTCGATATATCGAACCAATAGTAATATTAATAGAAAACCATATTTTATATATTATATAATATTATAGCACGCTATACACATATATACATGTTTATATGAGTTTTGTGTGTGTGTGTTATAAGATTCGTGCATCCCCCAGTTTATCTGAAAACGATTACGTTTCGATATGAGTAGTATATCATTTTCAAAACGGATCTCTCAACATTACCACCAGTATATATGTCATTTGAAGTATAGAAAAGAAAAGAAGAAGCAAAAAAAAATACATTACACAAACAGTCTTTCTTTCCCATTTCACTTTATAAATCTATTTCATACATATACATGTTCTTTTTGTTCAAATGATATATACAGTATTTCGAGTATAGACATGGAATTTAGGCGTTTCAGCAGTTAGTTGACGATAATGTGAATTCAATAGGTTTGTTTTCGTTTCTAAAATGGCCATAGATATTACAATAAGTTTCAACAAAAACCATTTACAGTTTTTCCGACGATTTTTCAATGTTTCGATGTGTTGTTCTCCCATATTCTATAGGTATAGTTTTATTAACGACTTTAACCATCAAAAAACAAACAAAAAATATGTACGTCACTTATTAAAATCGCTTTAGGGCCGTATACGAGGTCGCCCCAAATTGTCCCTGCACTTATTTTTTTTATAAAGAAACAAACCCAAAACCACACAGCTAATTTCTTAATAACTAACTCGGTAAGGATTTAATTTTGCTGAAAAATCTGGAATTTCGGTACACCTTGTATGGCACTTGTTCCCGTTTTTAATACATTTGGAGCCCGGTATAAATGGCACCCACATATAACCGTCACCGTAATGAGTTTCTTGGTACATTTATCATCCAATGAAGCTCCATCAGAGCTTGACGTGTCCGCGGAAGTGCGCCATTACGAAACGTGTCTCATCTATTGTGTTCTCCAAAGTGGTTCGATTCTTCATCGTGTGTTAGTGGGTAGCACTGGGAATTCGCCTGCGGCCCCCAACAGTTTTTTTACTCGATATTATTATCGCTTTAATAATTATATAGTCGATGGTATCAGTACGTGTATTTGTGTGTGTGTGTGCGAATGCAAAACCGAAAGAAACCACCCCCAACAGACGTATTCATAAATCTAAATTGACTTTTTCCAAAGCTTTCAGTATAATTGTATTAGGTGGGAGGTTTTTTGGTGCGTGAAATATTTTTGTATATTTGTTTGAAGATACGATTATAATGATACAACCTTTTTCCAGCATAAATGAATTAAATTTATTATCAATAAAATTCAAAACAATTTAATTTGTATAAAATCTAAACAATTTTTCAATGTATACAAAATATACGGTTTTATTCAAGCAAAATCTAAAATCCAATATAAGAATTTAAACAAAATGATAAAAGAAGCTAGTTGCAATAAGATTTTATAAAAGTTAAATCAAGTATATTAATGCTAGAACTTCTATATACATATATATATAAAAGGGGATTGAAGTTGTTTGAACGATTGTGCTTTAAAAGATGACGACGGACCCATCTTCAATTCCCTTCTTTTTCACTACTATGCATGGTCCTTCATCATGTTTTAATCATGACTTTTATAAAGTTGTCTTGCAGAAACCTACGCTTTTAATTGAATTTTGGGTGAATTCTTGCGTTAAATATTCGTTTGTTAAAACGCGCGCACGGAAGTAGCACGCGCGCGCCCACTATATACTTACCATTATATTTAAATAAGGAAGAAAAGGGCATAACATATATATACACAAGTTTATATTCAAATGTCTCGTCACTAAAGAGAACTTGTATTGTTTAAGGTTATTAATTATATAGAACTGACTTATATATACAATTTAAAATGATTATTTTCTATTCTCTCTTGTCGTTCTTCCAGAAAATCTTCAACATTTAGAAATGCATTAATTCAACAACTGTTTTTTAACGTAGTTGTATGAATTGTGTTAAATTTAATTGATTTGGTGTTATTTTTGTCATATAAAATCCCTTTCTCTGCCTGTACAATAAATATTGTAAATTCGTTTTCTGTGTATAATAATAATTTCGGCCCAAACACGTAATTATATCTAGTGTTAGTGTGTGTGTTTGTGTTCTAGCAATATAAATTTAATAGAATTAGTCTTAGGTCTGCAATTTATATCTTAAATTGAACATTATACGTGCCTTATGAACCACATTCATTATTAATTAAGGCTTTGGCCTTTATTATTCATTCATTCCTATATCTAGGTAGAATAATTCATATATATGAAAATTTTCAATTTACAACACAAACTTGTAAAAATTATTAAAAATATGTATAATAAAACAACATGGTTATCATAATATTATAATAATGTTTATTACATTAATATAATAAAATTAACATCATGTTTACTCTCACCTTCATTAAATATTTGATTAGTGCCATATAAACTAATACATTATAATAATTTAATGTGAATGTGTATACATTAATTTTATATATATTTCAACTAAATGATTATCGAGGTCAGCTCTAACCCTTTAATTATTCTAGGTCATTCGTGTTTCTACTAAAAAAGATAACCCCTTGAAAAATTAACCAGATAAAAGTTTTTGGATGAAAGTCAGTAGGGCGGGATTAGTTGATAATGTATCCATTAATTTTTCAACAATCTGATAAAAGTGTCTCAAATACGTACGTTTTTTCAACATTTCTAAATGTGTTACACAAATACATATACATAATATGTGCATATGAAATCAAATACGAATTATTATTAACATAAAAACAAAATTGTTCAGGCGTCAATCTGTAAAGTTGATAGACAAACAATATTTTATTAAAATTGATTTTACATAAATATAGAGCAGTCCAAAAATAGTACTTATGTACGAAATAATTGAAAAGTGTTGCATTTTTGACACGCACTGTATAAAATCTAGTTTTTTTCTGTATTTTAATTTATTACAACACTGACAGCCACACCAATAAACCATTTTAAATAAATAATATTCGAATTCATGCAAAAATACATATTATTATGTTTTTATAGTATACATCAACAATATTAAAGTCTGAAATTTACATACAAATGATTTTTTAATATTAATTAATTAATTTTATAAAAAACAACAGACTTATCTTAATTTAATGTGAGCATAAAATTAATTTGGAAAAGACTAAAGCGTAACTTTAATTTGTTGAATTTTCTATTAAGATTATAATAATGGTTTTATTGAATGGTGTGCCAACTAATTAGTAAATTGACAAAGCAAACAACTAAAAGCTTAAACACAAGAGAGAATATGTACGGAGCTGATGCACAGCACACATTGAATTTCTATATTAGAACAAGTAACTAGCATGCAAAACAATAATAATGAAGTAGATGCACTATATAGATGACAAACACTCTCCTAAGACTTGTATAGAATGGATTGAGGAGGTGCTGAAAACTATCAAACTTAAGTTAAACTTATGACATAGACAAGTAAACAGCATCAACATGGAAACGATGCCATCCAGGAATTAATTTATTAAATTCAATGAATTTATTATAAGTTTTTAAGTAAATATTCCGCGTTGGCTTTTTAAAGTTACACTTTCCTAAAATGGACATTTAATTAACTGCAAATTCCAACTATATTTTTCATTTAGCCGCTTATAGTGCCAACATAATATTTTGAAAATGTTTACCAAAAACATTGTGCAAATGTTTACAAAAGGCACCTGTTTTGCGTAAGAACGCACTGTCAACTAATTAAAAACAAACAGTTTTCAACTACTTAAAACACTCTCTTGCTTTGTAATTACATGCTATATTTAATACAACAGAAAACTAGATAATACACTTAAACGGCTGTTTAAACAATAGTAAATTCTAAATTAGATTTCGTATTATTGTACTTTTATTGTGTTTCATTAAACAATTTTCATGCCAGATTTCACCAAATTGAATTTATTTTTCGTAAATATACACGTATATGATTTTATGTATACGTAAGCAAAAAATAAAATAAAATAAAGTGGAAAAAGATCCGATAAGATATAAAATGTAATTGAGATTAATTGTTAGCCACAAAACCGGAACAATTTATATAAACCGAAAACCCGAAACAGTTAATTTCTGTATACATATACATATTATTTTATTGGGTAAATACATTTTGTAAACATAAAAATTGTATAATTATAATACGAAAACGTTAAATGTATTTGTTTTAATGTGTGTATTCTGAGTATACATAACACACATTTTCATAAATAAAATATCAAAATGATACGAAAGAAAAACATAGTACACAATATCATAACTGAACACTCTATAATAATTTCGTTTATTACAAAATCCCTTCATAAATTTTTAATGTAAATCAATTTTACTTATGCATAACCAACGCAAAAAGTCATTAACCGTAATAAAATTGTTTATTATTGAACAACATTCTAATATTACGTATTATTTTATGATTACATGTGTGTGTACATACATTACATGGCACACAAGGGCACAAAATTTTATATGTTTTATCTACATTTAGGTGGCATTTGGTTTAAGATATCTATGTATACCAAACTATATGTATATAATATAAAACAGTGGCTTTATAAAGTATGGATATATAGATAATGCAAGCGATCTTACCACTACAAAATGCTTTTACGACAGTATTAAATAACTAGGAAGGTGAACCGAGACATGTGCAACTTTATAGCGTTTAATAATTATCCAACGTCGGTCTTAAACGTTCTACACTCATTACAGAAGAGAGAAGAGTTACAATGCCGAAGTGCACCCTAATCAACCGTCCATCCTTTTATACATTCTATATCTTGTACCCAACCACCCCTTTCCATTATATAACCACCCGAACACCATAAACACGAAGAAATATTTTATGTTTATTATAAACGTTTACGACATAACTTTGAAATGAAACTTTTTTACCAACTAACAAATTTTTACATGAAAATTAAATATACTCTGTCCGATATATACTTGCCTCTTGAGCAATAAAAGTAAGAGATGATTTAATACTTCTAGTAGATGGCAAAATTGTTTAGGACTGATATGCTAGCTTACAAGTATCCTCCTAAATTCTAAGAAATTCTTTATAAACTTCTGGTAACTCCTTAAATATACCCATTCAATTTTTTTACTAAATGTAATCCATGCATTCTATTGTTTTTTTCTATTCATAAATGTGAGATTTACAATTTCAGCGGCAAGTATACGCCGGAGAGAGTATAGTATTTATTTGGCCAATGAAATATTTTTAATCCATCAAAAACCGTTCATTTCCCATCATTTTAGTGCAGTTTATTTCTAATTAATAGTGGCACACGTACTCCATGTTACCTTTTTGACATAGTAAACGTTAAACTAAGACTGACAGCCAAAGTTATTTACATTCAGTAAAGTTCGTGGCAAGTTAATAGATATCAATTTAATTAAATCCAACGTTGCTCTTGCTATACTACATATATATACAGAGCAGAAATACTTAGGGGATGAAGAGTAGGTGGAGAAGAAGGGTGTGTGTATATACATGTATAGAGAAGAGTAGAGACCGTTGTGGATGAGATATCCAGGGCATTGGATCTCTTCATGACATGCGACTTAGTTAGAGGCCTAGCGAATTCTGTAAATCCCTGCGATCTACTCTAGCTATAGGGCTTGAATTGGTGCTATATAGCGCCTGAACCATCGCACCCTTATATGAAATCGGGATGGTTTAACTCTCGTACCGGACATGAAATGGGTAGATCCGTGACTAAGATCTTTTCCGCACTGTTACACACTTCACTCTCTTTCTAGATGAACTTTTTTTCGTTTTTTTTTTTACAACGAAAGAACAACTTGGAAAATATAAACTGATGAAGGCTAAATTATCAGAAGCCAAGGATTTTTTTGCTTCGTACAATTCTCTAAAGTATTTTCGCACGAATTCATTCAATTCACAGAGGAAGGAGCGAACATTATAAGCATATGTGTGTGTTCTTTGAACGAATCTTATGTGGTTATTTTGAATCGAAGGATTTAAAGCTAATATTATATGGGTTCGTGTATGATGTGTGCTTTGGGGACGCATTTATTGCATCCAAATCCTTAACAATGTAGCAAGAACAAGCTGGCAAAGCACAAACAATCCATAATTCAAGTTGCTAATGATGCTGCCTGCCTCGACCAGTCGCTCCTGCAAGAGATAGATGTGTGTGTGTGTGTGTTTAAAGAGAGGAAAGACGCGCGTATCTGACTAGAAATAAATGACAGTGTGTTAAAGCTGGGGGTTGGAAGGGCGCACTTTCTTTCTCTTCTTCTTGAGTGTCGTTGTCGTCGCAACAGCATGCGACGATAGTGATTTGCTGAATTACTGATGAGAAAAAGTCGTCATTAACTGGTAATGAGACTCCGATTTATATTAAACGGCTTTCTTATAACATCCATCTATCCAAAATGTACATTTTACGAAGAAAAGAGAAAAAAACGACGACATGCTTCAATTAATTTACTAAATGTTTCAATCACAACAAATATTTGTCATTGATTTTGTGAATTGATTTTAAGATTACGAATTAATTGAATGGGAAAATTGGGAATCGATTCCCAGAAAAACAGCATTTCCACACAAAGAAATGGAATTAAACAAACGAATCTTTGTTCAAACGAAAGGTGAGACTTTCGCATTATTTTTGTTAAAAATACCAAGGGCACTTCATTGAACTAGACCTTGTTGTACACAAATATAGATACAACATAATTAAAACAACTGCTTACGAAAAAAAAACGAATAAAATTTTTGAAGTGAGTGAATTTTTCACAATGGAATCTCGACAAGACACTCAATATATATAGTCGCATTTCTGGGGCGTCATGAACAATGTAATAACAGTGTTGTGGGCATATTAGAAACTGGATGGTATGCAAGTATTGTACTACAGGATGACCCAACCAAAGAGAGCGAAAGACACACACACACACATACAATTGAAGAGTTCTCTTCTCCGACTGTGATCTCTCAGACATTGTTGAAGAGATACTTTAGTTTATGTTGCATCAGAGCGCGTGACACAGCATACAACTCTCTGGACAAGAGTGAGAAAGACTATTATATAAGCTTCTCTACAACATCCCCAAGTTCTCATGTAAATTTTGTGATAAGTGTAAAGCATGACATGTCATGCATCCAATTATTTTTCAACTTTACATACGTTGCAAAATAACTACTTGAGAATGTTTTTTTCTACAAAATGTGTTTTAGAATCAATACTGTATGTATGTATAGATAAAGCCCCTGAAAAAGGGGTGGTGTAAGAATGTAGTCTTTTTTTTGGGAAGGATTATATATTATCTGGGTTTGTTCCTTTTGTGTGCTAAAAGAAGAAAAAAACAAGAGGTGGTTGTAGTGACACATAAAACGTAATGAACCTTCTTAGTTAAATATATAGTTGTAGTCTAAATGAAAGAAAAAAAATTTGTTTCATTAAAGAAATAAATGAAGCGAATCTTATTAAACTCTCTTTTTAATTCAATTACATAACTAAAAAACAAAATCGCTGTGAAAAATGATGAAAAGACCCGAAGGCGCTATTATAGACACTTTTCTATGGTTTCATATTATACAACATTGGGAAAGAAAAAAAAAAAGGAGTCGGTAATTTATAGTTTTTGTTTTGGTAAATAAGCAATTTGTTTGTGGGGTGGTTTTATACAATATATACGTACAGTAGAATCCGGTTATAACGACTTCGAAGGGACCGGTGATGTTACGTCGTACTAACCGGAAGACGTACTAAAAGAATTGACAATTTTTATTTTCTTTTTTATTAGGTAAAATAATCAAATACATAATGTATTTTTTATAAAAATCAAAATATTTATTTATTTCATATAACTAAGAATAAGAATTTCAAATAATCAACATACGTAATTTTACATAAACTTAATCACTATATATTCGCACATACATATATACTAACTCGTCACCCGCAAACTACAGCCGTAAAATAAAAATAGGGGTACGCGGGGTAGAGATAGCACGTTGCTTACGATTTATTTGTAAACATGTCTAAGCTCGTCGTTGTTATAACCGGACAATTTTGTGTGAATTTCCGTCGTTAAAAGCGATCGGTCGTTATAAGCGGAGTCGTAATAAACAGATTTTACTATCATAGAGGTTTATTGTAAAACCAAACATATGCCTATACTAGCGTCGCTAAAAACGGTTGTTCGTTATATGCGAAGTCGTACTAATCGGATTCCACTGTATATATATATTATTTGATAGTTTTCAAGTTTTTTAATAGATTAAAAGCTAAAATCATGATTAGAATTAGATTTGAATAATTTAATATTGAATGTATGTTTCTGAAACTGAAAATTTCAAGTACAAAAGAATGAATGATATTTTTTCGTGTGAAAAACTTTTATGTAAATACTATAGATATTTATAGCACAATGATAATAATCAAAAATTGAAATCTATAAATAATTACCACAAAAGATATGGAAACTTTATTAATATTTATCATAAAAGTTAAATCATGTATAAAGTTATATGATGTAAAACTTATGTAAAAACTTAAACAATAAGAAAAACCGAAATATATATGCATTATGGGTGAATTCTTTCTTTTTGTAGCTGTTATAAAATATTCCAACATTTTTATGTCCATTTCCTTTGGAATTTTCTATATTATATTTTCCAAGTCTGGAAAAGTAAATTTATTAAATGGAGAAACGGTTACTTTTTCTTCAGCAAAGAACCAAAAAAGAAAATAATAAAGAAATCCCAGATAATCAACAATTCACTTTGTTTCTATAGTAACAGAGTGACATGATTTGAGAAAAAGTTATTTTCGGCCCACTTAATATATTACATATAGTATAAAATTGTTTAACAGTTGGTAGCCCTTAAATAGTATGCGGTTTTCTAAAACTTAAGAGGCCTTTTAAATGGTGGAAATGTAAAGTGTTACAAGAATCCGTCTCACTGCATTGTTTTTCTATATATTTAAAAAATTTTTTTACAGAGTGTTAGTTAAAGGTCTATACTATGGGGGTACAGCGCCCGATTTTTAAAAATAGACCTATTAACATTGTAATTAATGCCCAAAGTTGGGCGTTTAATTGAGCGATTTGTGGATAAAATATCTAATACTTATAAGATGAAATCTAAAATTTGGGCTCTGTACCCCCATAGAATAAAGATTTGTCTTTTATTTGCAACTACTCTCAAATTGATTTATACAATAATTAATGTCTGAGATGGATTCTACGAAAGGTCTACAAATAGCGAATTTTCGATAATTTAACAGCCGTTTAACATCCTAACATCATAACATCGTCAGAAATGTAACATCTATACCTAAATCACTTGTTACATATACATCTATCTTATTCCGAACCGAGTTTCGAACTTTTTTGTTTTTATCATAACTAAGTTGCAAGAATTTTTAAACGGACCCTTAATTGCGTGTCCAAAGTTTGGGTGTAGTATTATGGCGCAACATTTTCAGTTTCACTCTAAATATAGACAAGTTTCATATAAAGTATTATTTGGTGGAAAGGAAAACCGCAAGTTTTATTTGTCTTTGGAAAAATCTTCAATAAAATTCTTACATGTCTATAGATTGTTCTAAATTATTGTTTAAATGATTCTTTTTATTATAACAATTATAGCTTAAGTTGTGTTTAATTTAAAAATAAATTGTGATAAGTTGATAACTTAAAAATTGTGGACAGATTCGTATTTAGAAAATTCTTAAATAAAGTTAATAATAAAAATAAATTAATTTTTTATACCATTATGGTTAGAATAAAATTGACTGCAGAAAATAACATAATTAATTTTTTATTGTAATATAGGAAATTTTTTCTATTTAAATTTTACGATCATATTTATATTTGGATATAAATAAGCGGAGTAATCTATAATTTATTCCATATAGCACTTTTATTAGTGATATTTTATGTCTTTAATATCATATACATGGCATATAGCGGGATATAAAATGGACAAATGACATTTCAATTAAAATTACAAAATCATTTATTAATTTAGTAGTTTTTCATTTATAAGTATGTAATCCCTTTTTTATTCATATTAACTGGATTGTAAATATTCGTTGAAATTTTGGTAAATTGAAACTATTTTGCAAAACAAAATGTCATATAATGATGTCGTGCATGTTTAATGGACATAAAATGCTACATTTATTTTATAAAAAACTATACTATATACTATATTGTATGTAGTCTCAACTCAATAAATCCCAAATCGTTTCGTCTTTTTAATAGAGTTTCTAAAACTGGGTCACAATTGTCCTATTTCCTTTTTTTTATTATATTATAACATCAATTACATTTTCTAATGTTTTATTGAAATCCATAAAAGAAAGTGAATTTTAAAACGTTAAATCATTAATGAAAATACGAACAATAAAATCTTTCTATCCCTTATATATATGTATAATACGAGTATACTCGTAGACGAGTATATATAGTTAATTATACTTTAATCAAACTTGAACACATTTTCCGGGCGCAAGAATTCATTAAAATAATTCAACTTTTTGGTAAATGATTCTTTTTAAGAGATCTGCTATGAAAATGTAAAGAATTCTAGTTTTATATAAACTTTCCGACCAGCATATTATATATTCGTAGACGAGTGTATGTTATTTACAAGTTAATTAAACTTCAACTAAATTGAAATTAATTAATGTTAATACACATTTTATTTTATTATGTGAATGCGTGTACCCATGAATACTATTCAACAAAAAAAAATGTGTAATTTTTAATTGTTTGTTATAATATGTGGTTTAATTGTGTTTTACAGGACCGTACTTTTCATAAGAAACTCGTAGTTTTTTATCTTTATTTAGACTTTATAATCCAATATTTACATTTTTGTGCTTTGGTTTAATAATGAACTCCTTATGAAACGTATAAAAGTGTTTAATAATAAATCAAAAGTACATAAACGCTTTTTCTAGGGATTTTTTTTATACAAGTGGTAGTCACGTGAAAATTAGACGTCAGTGTTGCCACACGCTTTCTTTCAAATAAAAGTTAGTGTTTTGAGATTCATATAATTTGACAAAAATTTTTCAAAAAATATTAACCAAAGCTCATTTCATTTCTCGTACCACAAACTCATCTCATGCTAAAATAGCTTCATTATTAAACCTCTTAAATAATGTACTATTACAAATTACAATATCTATCAGTTGGTCTTTTAGTATAACAATATACATAATTATTTTAATCTAAATCAATTGGACGAAAAAGTTTGAATTTTTTTCTCTTTGCGCTGTTTCGAAAAAAAAGAGAACACAAACTCATTCAAGTTGTACTGCTTGTTTGAGAATTGAGATTACACACTTTATTCGAACATATTGATTGGTATGTAATACTCGGTGTAAACTTGTTCAAGTTTAATCCGATTTGAGAATCAAGTTGAATAATGTTTTCTTTTCCGTTTAAAAGTGTGTGCAAAAGTGTTGCATTTATCGGATCATAAATTATCAAAAAGCTTTTTGAATTAAGGTTAAATCACAGTTTTACCATGTAAAATACATATAAAAAAAGTTTATTTCTAATGATAAATGTTGCAAATAAAAAAGGCCAGAAGTGGTTGAAAAATATTTTTAAAAAAATGTTGAATTGAAAAAAAATTCTGTTGATTCTTCTCATATATTTAAGTGTGTAATTTCCTTTATATTTTTCTTCTTTTTTTCTAACTTATAAAGCCATTTACAACAATTTACACCATTCTAGTGTAAATACCTGCTCTATATATATGTATACAGTATATAGGTATACTCATTTAACGTGTTGACCACAATATGGCCGCAAACTTTTCCCTTTTTTCATTCCTTCTCTCCTCTATTCTATACCATACATTAATTCATTAACTTTACTTCCTGACACGTTTAAAAACATTAAACGCAATTGTGTGCTGTCACTTTATTATGGTCCGTATGTTTGGTCAAATATAGCCTTTAGTGCAGGACCGGCTGCAAATGAACGAGATTTTGAACAAATTTTGAAAAAATCGCGACTTGCAGTCTCCATAAATTCCATTCTCAAGAAATTTAATCTTTAAAATGAAAATATTTGATTTTTGTCTGAAATTCGCATATTTCGTACAAAAAATGTTTTTTCACTGTATAGAGTAAAGTCCAGTTCTGCATTCACTCAGAGAATATTATCTTTTGAAAACAGTTTCCACAAAAATACTCGTACATGATACGATAATCGTGTGTTATTTTCAACAAAAATGTTATGTAATTATCGCGAATATAGTGCAATTATATTGTGGTAGGAAGTAATTTCGGTCTGTGTATGTTATACATATGTTTGTTACGTATTTATATAATATAAACACAAGGGTTTTATAATGTGATCTATTTCAGGTCAGTACACTTTATCCTCACAGTTTTAATGAAATATAAAACGTGATAATGAATCGACTAAGTATATGAGAGAGGTCATCATCATACCACCCCGTTGTTGTATATATAGGGATGTAGGTGGTGGATTTTTCATTTAGGGTATAATCTAATTATGGATTTATAGTCCAGTTTTTATGTGCTTGTTTCGTACGGTTTTTTTTATAAGGCTTTTTAGAGCCCAATGAAATTCTATATAATGGATCATTTTTAAATTAAATTGTTTGTTAGGAATATATTTATTTAAAAATCGATCATTTTGAATAATACTGTGTATTTATCTGTTTGTGATGTGTGTTGAAAAGACGTAGTGATATATTCATGAAATTGTAATTTAAGAAGATGTACTTTTTAGTTAAAGTTTTATAATATATTACCTGTTTTCTCATTCCAAACACTTGACGTTATATTTATTATGTAAATTAAAAGAAAATCCACAGAAGCAAAACTGTCTTAGCAAATTTAAATTTAAAGTACTTTGATAAGAATTAACCTCTTTTATAAATAATGTTTGATATGATAACCACGTCGTGCTAACTAGTTTTCCAAAAACAGAAAAATTTATACGGTTCTGTACTTGTCTTTAAAGGACTAATTTTAACATGATTATATATCGTAATAGAATATAAAGTTTGGAGCCCTCTCCAGCCATAATAAATTGTCCAATTTAGTAAATTTTAAATCCTCGAAAGTAAATTCATTTGCTGTTATAATTAATTGTTTATATATGTATATATATAATAAATCAATTACTCGACATTTAATTATTATTATTTCTCTCTAACTTTTTATTTGAAGACAATATTAGCTTCCATGAAGTAAATTAACTAAGTTTCGTGCTTTTCCATTTAAGTAAATGGAAAATAAAATTATGTGTATAGAGCAATTTTAAGAAGAAAACATTCCATATCAAAAACTTTTGATTACAATATATTACATTTATATAAGTTTTCCTTTTAAATATAGAAAGACAAATTTAATTTCGTATATTTATTTCGATAATAATTAATTAGTAAGAAAATAAGTTATTAAGGATTTATTAATTTTGACGTCAATTTCATTTTGCCAAAATAAAAGATCTTATTTAATAGGGAATTTAATAAGAAAACTTTTGTGTCTCTTGAAATTTTTTGTTCAAATGAGTCGTTTTTGAGAAAAATGCGAAAAACTTAACACGTGTCATCAATAAATCGAATTTCAAATAACTGATAATTTCTGAATAGTTTTTAAAATACATATCTTAGAAGTTAATTTACTTATGTGAACTCTAAATGTAGTACAAAAGCATAACTTCAATGAAGAATTAAACAACAAAAAAAATCATATTTGGGGACGGCCCATTATACAGCTTTAACGCCCTGTATCTCAAAAACCAAGCGATTTCGGACAAGTGATTATATGAATTTTTTTTCTTAAAATTTACTCCGGAAAAACCGCTTAAGATATTGCCGCATTATTCTTTAACACCCTGTAACACCTACCTATTATATTTACAATTTTTAAGAGAACAATTAATCTTGAACAATGCTAAAAATATTTATTCGTATTTTACAGATATCTGTTGTGTGTCGGCAACATGAAGAAGAATGAAAACTTGATTATATCCCTTACACTCGTCCTAGTTCTAGGTAAGTGCCTTTTATTTACAACCCCATACATACAAAGAGTCGTCAACATACACACATATATTTTGTTGTTTCATGTCGTCTTTGTTCCCGTTTTCCCTATTTTCCATATTACATTTCATACAAACAAACTCTATATACTATATATATGTATATATAAAATGTTATTTTCACTGTATTTTATGCTCTTTTTGTATTAGTTATAGGTATGTAGTGTAGTATGTACAAAAGACAATCGTCGTATGCCATGTTTAAAGGTATAGACAAAAAATAAATCAGATCAAAATACTTTACGAACTCATACAGATAATTTATTATTGTGTGTGCTTGAATAAATTTCAAGGGAGTGTTTGGGGAAAAATTGACATTTTCCCATTTTTATATTATTATATACTTGAATGGATCAAAAATATGTGTGATAAATTGAAGGGAAATTTGAATTGTACACCACATTATGGGTTTCCATTAAATAAAGAAAGCATTTTTGTGATTGTTGAAACGTTTTTTTTAATATGGTACTAAACGATTTGTTTCTTAGCACGGTTCTATCCAATTCTGTAAAATAAAAATGTTGTTTTTGATGCAGTTTTTTTTTTAATTCAAATAGTGATTTTATTTATATTTATTATATAGAAATACCCATTACGGTATTTTGTTATTATTATTTTATAAATATAAACATTGAAATTATTGACCTTGATCAAATCCACAATCGCTTTAGTATAAATGTTTGTTATTACTCATTATTATTAATCCAGTTTTGAACTCTCATCGCTTCTGGAATTGAAACCAGTCGTCTTTAGATAATTGATAGTATTATTGTGAATTAATTGCTTCAAATTAAATTTTTTATTAAGGTTGTTCGTCTAACTACCTAACAAAGCAATACAGCAATGTTTGAATTTGATTTTGTTTTCAATAAACAAAAAAATGTTAACAAATCTTAGAATCTTAAATTTTTTTATCCTTTCATTCATAGACTTATAAAATTACGATTTGTGGGTTTGTAAAAATAAATTCTAACAATTTTTTTATATTGCTTCAGTATATATATGTAAATGAGTATTTATTTACTGATATAGAATAACATGTTCAATAAAAGTGCATAATACAATTTATGTTTTGTTTTTAACGGCGATAACAATTCATTCCACCATTGCAATTTGCATGGAAAGCCTGTCCATGGGCTCTGCAACATTCGTCCTTTTCGGCATTAGAACGACTGCAAACTTGATCACAGGGTGGAACACGTACCCAATTGTTGATGGCTTCAGTTGTATTGATGAGTACCATGGCACAAGCAACAAATAAAATCAAAACAGTTGTCTTGTTCAAACGCATTTTTGTTCTTTGAAAATAAAATTTTAGACACAAAACTGACTCTTTTAGCAAAACAAGTTTTATTCTGTGAAGAAACATACGATTCTCATCAATATATATGTATATACGGCCAATTAATTTTGTTTGTGTTTTTCGAAAAATTGAAAAATCCAGTGTTAATTTATAGTTAGGATTGGGTTTGTATTATTATTTTGTTATGTTCGCATAAATTAGCCTTGACAGAATTTATAGTCTCACATGTAATCTGTATATTATAATGTTTTTATTTTTTATATATTATATATTTTTTTAATTTCTTCATAGTTAATTAATTGTTATATATTGATAGTATTAATTAGGTATGTTTTCTTGATATAAAATTGTTTTCATTACGAAATAAGGAATTAATTATTGTTGTATTTATTCTACAAATTGTTGATTGATGTTTTTATAAATTGTTTTAGACATTTTTTTTAAAGACTCTTCTTTAAATATTCAAATTCTAGCAAAGATTAAGCATCTTCTTGAGTATCTTAAAAGAATTTGCCATATAGAACGTCTAATGTTTAGTGTTTATTTAGTCTAAGCTCTAAGCATTGTTTTTAACGTATGTATTTATAATGATTTTGCTGAAAAGGCTTCAGGGAGTTAATAAAACCTAGTGGCCACTTTTCTTAAATTCTCTTAAAGAAATTAAGTTTTAAATTATAAAAGTTTTTGTATGATTTTTTTGTTAGCCCTTCAATTTTTTCCATTATTATTATAATGCCTACTATACTCAAAAATCGTGTTTTCGTTTTGGGGAATTTTTAATTATGAAAAAAACAATAACAATTTTATGTTAGGTACCAAATCCTATAGTCTTTATTTATTTATAATAGACAATACCCATAAAAAAAATTGTATACATACAACAGTGGATTGTAATTTAACTACAATACATATGCCCACCGCTGCAAAATGCATAAGAAGAATATTGATGGGCTTGACAGCAGGAAGTTCTTTCTGGAACAATACGGCTACAAACTTGATCGCAGGGTTGAACCCAATCAGCTGCTTGCGTGGTACCAATTAGTGCCATCATGGCAAAAGCAACGAAGATTAATATTAAAGCTGTTTTTTGGAAAGCCATTTTTGTTGTGGTTATTAAAAAATTTATTGAATAAACTTAAAAGCACTTTTGTTATATAATAAACAAGTTTATGTTTTATTCTGTGAGGAATGACCGTTTGCCATCAATATTTATATGGGCATTCAAGGTAAATTATAATTATTTTGTTTGTGTATTTTTTTAAATTTCATACCATAAATTTTTTTTGAATTATTTGTTGGTACTTTTTCATAATTTTTATATCAATTGTGTTTTGTTATTGAAAACATGTAAGTAAATACTTAACTAATTTATGTTTTCCGGTTTGTTCCACCCATCAAATCGAAATTCCCATTTCCAATTGACAAATTTATTACTGAAATTGAATTTGTTTTGTCAAGTTTCAGTAAAATATATGGTTAACTGGACATGGTCGTAATATTACTATTAGTTGGAACAAAACTATTATGAATAATTTGCCTTGACAATGTCAAAAGACAATCGTGCTGCTACATTTTTTTTTATCAGTTTCATATTTTAAGTACTTATTATGACAAAGTTTAATCTACTTGACACATTTAATCTTCTCTTGTATTTTTTCCTTTGTAATTTGTGCCACAATACCGGGTTTTTAACAAGGTTTTTCAATTTGAAAAACAAATTGAATTTCAAAATATTTTTTTTTGTTATTTATCGCAAATTGTATATTTTGCGATTATATTCCAAGAAAAAACTTTGAAATTTTAATTTGGTGTAAACAAGCAGGTTTTTATGAATTATTAAAAATTCCGAATTAGGTATAAAATCAAAGTCTTTATTTAATTATAAAAATAAAGAACATCCCAAAAAAAATGAAATTGTTGATACGGTTTTAACGATTACAATGCATTCCTCCACTACAGCTTGAGTGTGAAGAATATCCATGGGCTTTGCAGCATTGGTCCTTTTCGCGATTGATGCGGCTGCAGACCTCATCACATGGTGGAACACGTACCGTGGACGCTTCTACGGTGGTACTGATGAGTACCATGGCACAGGCCACAAATAGAATCAAAACAGTTGTCTTGTTTAAACCCATTTTCTTGTCTAGATGAAAGATTGCTTTTCTTGTTGAACAAACTCAAAACAGCACTTGTTTTAAAGAATAAGTTTAGTTTTATTCTGTGAAGAATTCAACATTTTGTCTCGCTATTTATATGCGATTTAATCTTGTTTTGATTTTTCAAAATTAAGCGAAAAAACCCCAACCTTTAATTTATGCTCGGGAATTTTATTATGATGTTTTCTTAGTTTGATAATAATATGTATATTATATGTTTTTTTATTTTGTATACATTTTTAAGTGAGCATGTTTTGACAATATGACTAGTCATTTTATAGGATTTTGTGGTCAAAATGCCATATTATTGTTATTAAAACAAGTATATTGATTAAATTTATTTTTGTTAAGAAAATATAACTTATCAATTACAGTGAAATCTCTCTTAACGGACACCTCTAATAAGCGGGCACTCCTATTACCCGGACACTTCGTCTGGTCCCGAAATTTTATATATGAATTACCATTGTTATTATACTCCTTTAAACGGACGCTCTATTAAACGGACGCGGACACACAAAATTGTGCTTTTTTTACATTAAATCTCTTTTAAACGGACAGCCAAACTTAACAACGTGAAGCAATTAGGCAGTAATGATACAAATCTTGAAGATTTCATTAAAATTGACAATGGTTTGTTCATTGAAAACCATAACATTGATATTATAATGTTGATTTCGATTTTCAAACTGGAAATAATTCCAAACAGGACGTAATAGGCAAATCCTCGGACAAATCCGACGAAGACTCTGATATTGAAACTGTTGAAGGCAGTTCAATAAAAAATCTAAAAGATGCTCTTAAGGTTAGCTACCAATTAAAAAGATTAGCACAAAATTTAGGTGACATGAAGATGCTAGATTTAGTTACTAATTTGAAAATTCATTTGGAAGATGCGATAACAAAGAAAAATGTGCGCCAAACATCTTTACTTGAATATTTTAAAAAAACATATTTGCTATAAACTTTTTTAAACACTTAAGTATATGAATTTAGAGAAAA
>SSSI01010442.1:0-10594 GCA_004796505.1 Oryzaephilus surinamensis
GATTTAACTTATTTGAATAAGGCCTGCCGCCTCAGCCCTCAAAATAACTCACTTATAAAATAAATAACTATTTTATAATCATACTACAATATACTTATATGTATTACCTTAGTTATTTTTTTAAACTTAAGATTTTAGTAATACAGTTTACATTTATTAATTTTATTCATATAAAAGTATAAATGCTTATCATCATCAGTTATTTAATATTTAAAGTATATTTTAAACAACCATGTCAAAGAAAATATAGATTTTAAAGATTGTGGTATTCAGAAATTTCTATCAGATGTGTTGGAGGCGTTGTGTATTCATTTCCAAACTGCTATACAGAGTGTACTTATCGAGTATTTATTTTTTATCCATAGTCAGTAACAGTACACTTTCCAACTTCATGGTTCACTTCCCGAGTTCACTTCTAAGTTCCAACTAGTGTTGGAAAGTGGAGCATTATTTGCTTGTAAAAAGAAAATTGTCAATTTTTGGGAAATGGGAATTTTTCATTCGAGTGTGAATTGAGAAATTCGGCACGCGTACGTCGGTATACGTTGTGCTGCTCAATTCACACAAGCAATGAAAAATACACTTTCCACAGTATTATGAACAATATTTTTTACTTTACAAAACTCCAAACGATCCTCTACAGAAAATAGTGAATATCACCATAGCAACTTAAAAATTGCATAAAAGTGAGATGATAAAACTCTAACATCCCGTTTAGAGGTGATATCATCACACCTTACGCAATTTATAAGTTTCCGCAGTAGGTTACTGTGGTGATATTCACCATTTTCCGTACGGGCTGTGTAAGAAATACTTTTTTCTGTTTTTTATTGGTGCTCGAGTTGTATTTAAACCATAAATTATTGAAACACTAATAAAAATAAGCGATTTTTAAATATTCAGAAAATTCCTGCTGCAGCTTTAATGAAATGAACTTACGAGTACTAATACTATGAATATAATAATACTATATATTGCATGTTAACAAAAACGTTTGCCATGTTTTAATTGAAGAAGTCTTTATGTCATTTAATATTACATTAAAAAATTAATAATTTATCGTTATCACCAAAATTTTTTAATCTGTATTATTTTTTTAGGTACCGTTGTTTTAAATACAATGAATAAAAAGGCTGATAGAATGATTGTGATATTTGGACATTCTCCACAATTAGGTTATTTAAATACAGTGCAAGAATATTATTTTGGAACACGTGAGTGGCATATAGTTACAACAAAAGGTTATCCGGTTAAAGGTGGTTATGGCCATACCTCCAGTTGGGATCCATTAAGTGGCAAAATTTATGTGTATGGGGGTGTTGTTTCTGAAAGTGAAAGTGCACAACATCTAAGTAGAAATTTGTATTCATATGAACCAAATGAACGATTGTGGACTTTATTAACAGAATCACCATCTGCCCGTTTTCTTCACACATCAACATTTCTATCGGGCGGTTTAATGTTAGTTTTCGGTGGTAATACACATAATGATACTTCGCACAGTTTCGGTGCAAAATGTTACAGTTCCGATCTGTTAGTATACGATGTATTATGTGACAGTTGGCATACATTAAAAGTACCAGAGGTTTTGTACGCGGATTTGCCCAGATTTGGACATTCAGCTGTTGTATTTGAAGATGCTTTATATATATACGGTGGTTTTAACGGGCAAATGTTATCAGATATGATCAAATATAAACCAGGTATTTGTGAACATTTTCAATTACAAGCAACTTGTTTAAATGCTCGACCTGGCTATAAATGTCTTTGGAATGTACGCACATCATCTTGTGTGTCTGTTCCTCATACACCGAAAGATTTGGTTCTACGTTCAGATAGTGATTTAGTACGCTGTCCAGAAACGAATCGTTCATCAATAACACAAAACATAATACATAATACTGAAAAATGTGAAAAAATGGAAGACTGCACTAGTTGTGTTCAAACTACGTATAATTGCGTATGGTGTGGCAGTACATGTACATATTCGAAAAAATGTCGCAACAGTTCTGAACCGTTTATTGTAAAATTAGAGCAATGTAATATTGATTTCACTTCAATCTGTCGACAATTGCATACGTGCACTGCCTGCACATCTCAACCATTTTGTCGCTGGCGTTTTGAGCACGCAAAATGTGTTATACATCCATTACAGTCGAATATAACGGCTGAAGCTGCGGAACCGTTGCAATGTCAAAAAGTCTGTTCGGAATATACGTCTTGCTTAAACTGTACGCAAGAGGAATGCATATGGTGTCAGAATGAAGGTAGATGTGTTGATAAGAATGCTTATACAGCTAGTTTTCCATATGGACAATGTCGCGAATGGACCACAGTTGGAACGAAATGTCGGACCAGAGGCAGTAGTACCGAAAATTCGCAATGTAGTTTTTATTCAACTTGTTCTAAATGTCGAGATGATCCAGCATGCGGATGGTGCGATGATGGATCCAGAACTGGATTAGGAAAATGTATGCCTGGTGGATATGCAGGTAATTAATTTTTTTTTTATATTCTCTCGTAAACATACAAGATCGTTACAAATACGATAAAAAGCTTATTCATTTAATAGAGTCTACTTATAAAAATATTCCTCAAAATATTTATGTTGGAGGTTTTAAATGATGTTTTATTAGTGTTGGGATTTTGTTCGAAAGCAGAAATTCTACAAACATCCATAGAAATAGAGTATCCATATATTATTAAAGTTTATTAAAAATTAATGTTTTCGGAAGGCGGTTCAGTAATCCGGTCTCATTTTCAAAAAAGAAATGTTGTAGTCCATCGGAATAAAATCCGGCGAGTATGGCAGCTATTCCAAGGAGATGATAAAATCCGGAAAACTGTTTTCGCTTCATTCCTGTACCGCTTTTGTCTTTTGAGTGGAAGCTGAATCCTGCTGGAACACAATCCAATTCGCATCGCTAAAGTGGTGATGCACCCACAGTAGTACTACGCCCTCGAGAATGTCACGTCGGTAGAAATTTTTTTGATTTTGACTCCTTGATCTACGGAATCAAGGAAGGTCTTGTCAGTAGAGAATTTCGCCTCCGTAAAGCGGATATTTTTACGGAGCTCTAAGCCCATATCTTTCGAGTCGTACGCGCTTTTTGTCGTCGGTGAGTAGATGCACTCTTTGGGGCTTATATGGCCTGAGTTTAATAAGGTCTTCTTTGGCCAGAAGGTTGACTGAACTGATTTCGATGTCACTGCAGATTTTCCGTATCAACATTTTGGAATTTCCGAGGGAATTTCATTTGACATGCTCTCGTATATGATCTTGGTTGTTGGCCATTCTGACAATGGCCGCTTCCTAGACATCGGTCAGCATGACCAAATTCATCAAACCGCTTAATGGTCCGTTTGACGTTCTTGTAATGTTTTCCTAGCCCGAGTAACGCCAAAATATTTTTCCTATAATGTCTTGAAAAATAGTTAGTTGAGAAATGATATATACATATTTTTAAAGGAAAATTGTATAGAAATGTGAAAAAAGTTATAACGAGATAAAATAGAGATATTAAACTGGATTAACTATTAAACTATTAAAATGGGTTTGATCGGTGCACCTAAAAAGGCTTTAACTTACCTTTAAGAGTTGAAATTAAACTTTGCTATATACGTACATCATTATTTCATTAAGTACTGACTGTATTGTAATCATATAGGTCAAGGAAAAAGTGATTTTAAATTGTTAATTCCTATATTAATTCCAACTTTAAAGAGTAAAAGGGCATTTTTCAACTAGTAAATTTACGGACTTCAAATTTGGTTTATGGGTATGCCTAATGAAAGACAATTTCTATAAACCAGAAGAGTAAGGTTAATTCCAAGACTTAAATAGCATTTTACATTTTTTCAACCAGAATAGCTACAGACTTAATCAAAGATAATATTCTGGTAGATCCTATTAAAGACATTTTATCGGAATCAAAAAAATGAGATTAACTCCAATATTAAGGCCAAAAATTGCATTTTTCGTTTTAACTACAAAATGTACTTAAAATTTAGTTTGCGGATAGGTCTTATTATCAAAAACTATTCATATAAATGAGACAGGTAGTCTGCCGAGACCATACCGTCTACTACACATTTTGTTTAAAAACGTGTGGAACTATCTCTAGGTTGAAAGCTTAACTTTATTGCCTTTCAAAGGTATTTAAACAGATATTTACAATTCTGTATTTATTAATTTATATTATCTTATCATTTAAGAGCATTAAAAAGAAAAAAATTATTAAATTTTTAAAAAGAAAAAAAACAACATGGCCAATAATGCTGTACTAAGATTGGACTCTAGCAAATAAAAGACTCGACATTGGAAAAATTTTAAATTCGTATTTGTTCTCATTCACCTAAGCTAATTTGTTAGGTGAAATGTGAAAAAGTGTTCTTTATGTGTGCCTTTGAAAAAAAAAAATGAAACAAACTGATTTAAAAAATGTTGATTACAGGCCCAACACTGCATACACAATCATTGCCATCAAGTACATGTCCGCCAGAACGATGGCACTTTACCACTTGTCCACTATGTCAATGTAATGGTCACGCAAGTTGCAAAGGCAATACCAGTAGCTGTCAGCCATGTAATAATTTAACAACAGGAAATCATTGCGAATATTGTAGTAAAGGATTTTATGGTAACGCTGTAAATGGTGGTAAATGTCTACCATGCGAATGCAATAAACAGGCGGATAATTGCCATCCGGAAACTGGTAAATGTTATTGTACCACAAAAGGTTTAACAGGAGACCATTGTGAAAAATGTGATGCTACGAATCATTATCATTCCGATCCAATAAACAAAGATTCGTGTTATTGTATGAATATTTTCGTTGTAAATTGCTTTAATTTAATTTCTTAATTATATTTTAGATGATTTAGCTATTGACTATCAATTCACATTTAATCTATCGAAGAAAGAAGATCGTCATTATACTCAAATAAATTTCCGTAATTCACCAAGTAAAGCTGATATTGATACGGATTTCTCTATAACGTGTTCATTATTGGCCAAAATGAATATAACAATAAGACGGGGCAATTCAAAAGAAGAAAAACCTATATACACAGACTATAATTGTACAACATTTAGAACAAAATTCGTTAAATCTGAATACAATTTTGGAATAGAAGATAATGTTACATTAACTACGTTTTATGTATACGTATACGACTTCCAACCACCTTTATGGATACAAATTTCGTTCTCACAATATCCGAAACTGAATTTACAACAATTTTTTATAACGTTTTCATCGTAAGTAACATATCGAGTAGATTAAAATTTTGCTTGTTTGATTTTTATTTTAATAAATAACATTTTCCAGATGTTTCTTACTTTTACTACTTGTTGCTGCTATTCTATGGAAAATAAAGCAACGTTATGATATGTACCGACGTAGACAACGATTATTTGTTGAAAGGGAACAAATGGCGTCCCGTCCATTTTCTCAAGTTTTAGTTGAATTAGAAAAGAAAGAACTCTTAAGTGAAAATACCACAATAAATGTTGTAGCTGTTACTGATTCTAAAAGAAGGAAACGTGATGCACCAAGTCCAATTGCATTAGAACCTTGTTTTGGTAATCGGGCAGCTGTTTTAAGTTTATTAGTGCGTTTACCAACTGGGGGTGAACCATATACGGGAAAAGGTCAATCTGCTGGCCTTTCCGTCGCTAGTGCTTTGGTTACATTAGGCAATCCAAGAAAAATGAGTATAGATCAAGTAAAAACCGAAACAAAAACAAGCAAGTCAAGAAAATTTCAAAGTCAATACCCTGATAGTTGTTTGTAATACTCGTATATATATTATATATATATCCATATATACGCATGAGACAGTTTTTTTAGATTTTGGTAATAATATGCCTACATATTTTAATTATTTTTTTTATTGTTAATTTTTTTAATTATATTTTTTAAACTATTTCTTTTAAACTTTATTTATATCCATACAAGCAGTTTAATCCATGATAAATACACAAAATAAAATAAATATGAATTCCCATAGGTATATTAAAATTTTTTTTTTTTTGGTGCCAGAACATTGATTAAGAACTAAAATGTGAGTAATCAATGAAAAACCCTTTAATCTATTGATTTAAAATATTGAAGATGAATAATATTTACAGCGAGTTGTATGATGTATTAAATAAGATATTAAAAGTACTTCATTACGAGCTAAAGCTCTGAGAAGAGCCAGGAGTAAAGGGTAACTTTATTATTAAATTAAATTCTTAATGATATTAAAGTATCTTGAGTATTCTCCTATATTTAGTATTTATTTTATAATTTTTTTTTCTCTATTTTAAAAGAAAGTAGATGTTATGTTAGATTCAACATACAATTACCGCAGATAAATTTAGCAGAACTATCACAATGGGGTAGTTGCATGAGCGAGTGATTTGAAATTTGGCTTCATAAATCGATAGACCGTGTTAAAAAACCCTTAAATTATTTTTTTCAGATTTTTATCTTTTTTCCTTAATTTGTTATTAAAAGTTAAAAAACCATATTTATTTCAAACGTATTATAAACGTATTTATATAAATAAATGAAGATTTAGGCAGCCTCTACTTTTTTCCCTTTGGCGAAAAATTAAAAATGCTATTTGATATTTTGAAATTCTAAGGTCAATAAATTAAAAAAAATCATGTTTCACATCTGTGGTTTCACATTAACAGAATTATAAATACCTACATATACCAGATAATTCAATTTTTACTGGTCCTGGCTTAAGGGGCAATTCTACCTTAGATTTGAAATCAAAATGACCCTATAAAGCATAGTCCGATTCTTAACGGTTTCGGAGATATTTGACATTTTTTGTTCTTTGTTAATTTTTGAAGTTGCTGTGGTCAAAACTACCATAACTCAAAATCTACTCACAATTATGAAGTTATGACAGCATATTTCGAAAGAAGAGTAAATTTTCCATGTGAATAATAGTCTTTTTTATAAAAGATGTCCATCTTTGCCATTGCTGTTCTTGCAACTTGAATTTCAAAATTAATTTATTTTATGAAATGTATACAAATGTACGTTTTCTTGAAATTTTTTCAGTGGTTCATATTGGTTACCTTAGTAGAAAAATTGTGCTGTTTAATTAGCTTTTCAATGATATATAACACTTTGAATTTACTTTTTTTGTTCAATCATCAAAAAAATGCATTTAACAGCAATTAACAGTTAAAAAACAAATACATTTTGTTTATTTTATTTATTATGATTAGATTTTTGTTGAAAAAGTGACTAACTTTTGAGAGTTACCGTGTGTCATTCTTAAATGAAAAAAAATTACACTAATTTGTAAGACGAATGCAAAATGCCAACAACTTACAGTTACGAAAAATATGCAGATATGCTCCATATTTATGGATTCACAGACGGAAATAGTCGAAGAGCTTTTAGGGAATATGCAAGACGTTTCCCGAATCGTCGTGTACCTAATAGACGTACTTTTGAGGAGGTTGACCGGAGGGTCAGAGAAATTGGCACATTTGGTTAACGCAAACTAAACTTGGATTATCTAATCTTGAGGCTCAAGTCCTTCGCACAATTGCGCAAGGTCCCACAATAAGCACACGACGAATTAGCATCACGGTAGGGACGTCAAAACCGTCTTAAACAGAATCTTAAAACGTAATGGTTTGCATGCGTACCGTCTAACAAGAGTGCAACATTTGCTTCCACTGGATAATGGCCCTCGAATGCAATTGTGACAAAATCTTGTGGACGGACGAAGCTTCTTTCACCAGGACTGGTATGGTAAATTTGCACAATTCTCATGTTTGGTCTGATGAGAATCCGCATGCTACAATTATAAACCATTATCAGCAAGAATTTCGTGTCAATGTATGGCTAGGCTAGGCATTAGGCTAGCTTAATGGGTACAAAATTAATTGGACCTATAATTTTACCACGAGTGAATGGTGCAGCATTTTTAAATGTACTAAACATAGATATTTTGGATGTTCTGTATGAGATACCACTGGCTACTAGAAGAGAAATGTTCTTCCAAATGGTGGTTCGCTCTATTAGACGTAGATGTATGTACAATGGTGGTACAATGTGTCTTCGGCAAAGAGCAGGGGGTCATTTTGAACATTTATTGTAATTTACAGTTTTTTCGTTTAGTTTTTATTTTAGAATAAATTATTTTTAATAATAATAGTTGGATTAGATCGATATTATTTAGTCACTTTTACAACAAAAATCTAATCATAATAAATAAAATATAAACAAAATGTAGGTAAGTAAGTATGTGTTTTTTAACTTTCACGAAAGGACGTTTCGTGAAAAAACTGTTTCCTTCCAATTCTTTTTGAAATTTTCAATACACGTTAATAATTAATGTTATTTTTGATATTATTGACTGAATTTTTCTATTAATAAATTTTGTTAAAATTATTCAATAGCTTTTTAATTATACTGAAAAATGCCAATTTAGATGTTTTAGTTTCAGAAAAATATATTTTAGGTATTCTATTTAATTCGATTACGATCAAATATAGTAGGTACATATAGGTATATAATGTTAAACAAAAACACAGATTTCGACGTGTATTTAAATGTTGCTCTTTCCAAAAGACAAAAACCCTGACTCTGCTTAGTTAGATATAGATTTTATTTTGATAAATATTATCTTTCTGTGATAGATTTTAAACTGTAAAATATAACTTACCAATTATTTACGAATAGCTAAAAGTTTCAGCACTATTTAAAAAAAAAGGGAAAAATTTAAAAGGCTTTTTATATGTTATTGGCGATTGTATGTTGCCTATAATTTTAATTTTATATAGTATAAAACCTGAACCTGTCTGTATTTAGTTATAATTTTCGAATATGCTTGATCTTAGGCTTGATTATACAACTCGCTCTTAATTATATTGACATAAAAACAATTAAGTACATACAGTAATGTAGTCTTCTCAGCAGTTTTTCATAAAATTGTGATTGTACGTATGTTGTTTTTTATGCAATATGTTTATTTAAGTTAAATTCATGATCTCATCATAGGACTGCTTTTAGGTAGTAGAGTAACTAATATTTATTTGATTACCTAATCGTCTAGCTTAAGCATCTAATCATAAATTTTCAAATTATTTTTTTTGTATACTTTGACTTCCAAAAAAAATGTAAAGATATTAACCAATAAAATCTAACTTTGTAGGCTGACAGCAGCTATCATAGGTAATAAATACTAGATTGTTTAACAAGTAAAGAGAAATGATGGTCAAAACAAATATGTATATACAAATATTCGTAATTTTATAGTTCACTTTTCTTAGGTTCAAAACATAGAGCAGCAAACAAAACTGCAATGAAAGCGGAGGGTAAAGCAGTGGCTAAAAATATTAATTTAAATTTAATTAAAGTACTCTATCATGCGTGTTATATAATCAGAATATACAAATTTGTATTTGTTAATTGTTTTTATCGCAGCTTTGCTCGCTGCTCCTTTATGTTTCAAGCCTTAGCATTGAACCAGTATTATTTATTGCTTCGTGAAAGTAATGGTACCAAAACATCTCGACATAAATAAAATTTAATAATTTAAACCATTGTACGTTTAAAATGTATACATTAATAAAGTGAATGAATCAAAGTGTTAGTTTACAAAAGAACTAGTACTTTTTTTCAAGGTTTCTGATTTAACAATGTGCTTTATTTCTAGTAAATACTCGTATTTGAAAAGCTAATTCATATATATTTCATATATAATCTGTCTAAATATACATACATATAACAAAAATACAAAATAATTTTAAATCGATTAGTATTGTTATTAAATGACAATGATAATATAATGTTTAGCCCTTCACAAACTAATGAATTCTGTGAATCTTTTTGCGAAATCTTAAATGTTCAGTTTCGTAACCATTTTTGCAATAGAGCTGTTTTTTGGCTGTATGCGCAGTAGCAAACTCCTCCCATTTTCATACAAGGATTAAAACCTAACCCAACTTATTCAAAATTTAGACACACAAATATTTCAAATTTGGCATTTCAAACTTTTTGACACAGTTATAAAACCCAAAAATTATAATTGTCGCAATTGAGGTTAGGAAATGCATCAAGGATACTATATTGGAGGTCCGATTTAAATTTCTCCCACCACTAATTCCCCACCAGATTTATTAGTCTTTTAGTCTTGTGACGTCACGAGCATTTTTTGTTGTAGCACTAGTGTAGCTTGCTGTGGCTCTAAACCATGCGAGACCTACACTAGTGCAACACGTGTAGCTACAACGAACGCACCCAGCGCCAAAATTTATTGTGTAGGTTATGTTTATTCAAATTGCCTTTAAATTCCATGAAGTTATCACAAATTAATGTCAAACATTGTCAAAGTTTGACAAGTCAAATTTGATATGATAATGTGAAATGTCACAGTTGACGTGACCTTGTGGTCAAGAGTGGGGGAAAGGGGAAAAATTCTAATCATACCGTCTACTCTAGTTACCGTGGAAATGCATGACAAGAGTTGTATGAGAAAATAACGCATGTGCAGTCAAAATCAACGCCGTTAAAAGGTCTATTTGACAATTTGTATATGTATAGTTGATGTATAGCGCATTCACTAAGAGAAT
>SSSI01010443.1:0-42241 GCA_004796505.1 Oryzaephilus surinamensis
AACACCCAGGCACTTAATCGATGAGTTTTTGGTTACAATGTATTTGAATGGTAAGAAATTTGCGGTATAAAGGGATAAGATTTAATGTTCTATCATTATTCGGATGATGGTTGATGATGAACCAAGTAATCTTGTATATACATGTATATTGCTAGGCCAGAATTAACGTTTTTGTGTGATGGTGGATTTAATAAAATATCGTCGGGTTCTCTCTATGTATTCTCTGACATGACGGCTATAATTTACGTTCGAATAAATTTACAGAAAACCGGTGGTGACATTATCGTTATATTATTATTTATAGAAACATCGACTCAATTACTATGAAAAGAAGATATTGTACATTGAGCGACATGAAAATCAACGTGAATCGACAAATACTTAAATCGATTTATACATGTAACGTATGTAATTCTATGAAATGAAGAGCATCTAATTTTTTGATTAAATTTACCATCAAAATGTTAATACATGTCTTTCATACTATAGTTTTTCTCACAATAATAGTAGTATTTTGGCCTTTAGTAATAGGTAACATTAAATAGATTATGTAATTATTGCCGGCGAGCACTCATTTCAAAAAAAGAAACGCGCCGATGTGCCTACCTCTCGGGTGGCGTGAAAACGGCATAATTATTGTAATTATCGATAAAATAAATCTTAAATTATTTTATGTTTATATTATAAACAAATAAATATATACAAATTGGCACACACTGATAAATTTGTAAATGTGATTATGATTTTATTGTAAATTATACAACTTTGTAAATGGGTGCTTAAAAATAAATGCACACACACGTGTCTATTAAATTGGCAAAGTTCGAAGCCTCACAGACCTTCCTATTGTCAATGTGATAAAATACCAATACATTATTTTCCTGTTTTCGATCCTATCATTCTCTTATTGTTACAATTTGAAAAGAAATTTCTAACGATTTCGTAATTCTAATTTACTTACTCCATGAACACTTTTACACCTCTATTATTATTATGCCAGAAATTGCGTGTGTCGCTTTATAATAGATATAATTCGTGACTAAATTAATGTCACACTTAATATAGACTGCATCATCAAATTAAATTTTACTCGCTTTATTATATTTACATTAGGGTTTGCTATATACATTACTCTGTTTGTCATTTTGCTATACGAAAACTAGCGTATAACTAACAACAACAAATCTAAGCATATTTTCAACTCGTACTAATAAATTCCTTTATATAAAGTTCGACTACACTTTTTTTACTCGCAAAATACATTTTACAGTTACAAAATGTATTTGTATGCAGTTTGGGGTATTTGTAAGCTCTTCAGGGCGAAATGTAAGTAGATATTTATACACATTTACAAAGCAATAGCTTATATGGGGCCAAAGAGATCAGGTTAACTGTAAAATGACGGTTTTAGCCCTTTACGTTAGTATAAAGTGACTGGTAATTGTATGTTGTCCAAGTGGAAACTGAGAAATGGTATATTTGTGTTCAAAAGGTGGGTTTCAAATCCCCGTACTGTGTACATTACATAGAAAGTTTGCTCTTTCATTCATGTATGTCCAAAATGTTGTTTTTGTATATTCTGCAATTACAATTTCGCTGTAAATCTACATAAATTTGAATCAGTTTCATGAAATGATTGGGTATAATATTCAAAGTGACTTGATAATATTTATTTGCATTATTAATTAATTAATTTTGAAGGAGTTGTGTAATATTTTAGAAAAAAAGTTTCTGAGGTAAAAAGTTCGAGATGATTCTGAAAAAGAACTAACAAAAGTTTACTTTTCCACTCTGCAGGATAACATTAATATGAGTTCATTATGTTGTTAAAATATAATACCATAAATAATAATTTTTCCATATCGCATTATAGTAAAAACGGCTCTACAGATTTCTATAAAGATATAAAAATGTGTAATAATTATTTGTATAAAGATTTCCCGTTGTGTCCATCATTTTCAGTCTACATTTTGTTCTCCATTCTTATGTTAGACATCTAAACTGTTATTGAAAGTTATATCTGATAAAAGAGGAGAAGAAAGCTAGTTTAGTGTTCCTGACAAAAATATTGCATTTACTTCGTATTGTACAAAAGTATCCAGCTTTTTAGATAAAGTGGATCCGTTAAATCCCTATTTACGATACGGGAAAAAGAAACAAGCGGAATCTCCTAAATTTACTAGAAATATTACATATATTTTTTCAACACTTGTCTCGGATGAATTACAAAATAACTAAACGTTTTACAAGTTTACAAATATTTCGCTATTTATTTACCAAACATTTATTTTAACGCATAATACATGCACAGTATTTTCAAGTTTAATTTTATGCGGTAGTTTTAAAAATGAAAACACAACCCCATTAAAAAATTTCACTGTTCAACAAAACGAAAATTTGCAGACTATGTAATATGTTTCGCTTTTTTTACTGTTTATTCAGTTTACCAACAATGCACAATTATTTTCGTCTAGAATTATAATAATTTTCATAACTAGCTGGCTGTAGTGTTAAAAAGTTAAAAGCATTTTCATGTGCATTGAATATTATTTTCTTAAAAAAATTAAAACATCGTCTATTAAAATAATTCTGAAAAAGTAATGAAAAATGGTTTTAATTTACACGATATATAAGTTTAGAGGCATTTTATAATCCTATAAATTATTTTCCTTTATTCAATAATACGAAAATAAAACATTTCTCATGTTCCTTCAGCAACGCATATATTCCATAAATCAGTTTCAGTAGTCGTAGTGCATGTTTCAGCGTATATAATATGTATATGTTGTTTTATATTTACAAATAAATAACACTCGCGTTGAAATAAAACCGAAAAACGAAAGAATTTAATTATGTTTTAGGAAAAAAGACCACAAATGCAAAACAAAAAACGGCACCCTCAAAGATTTCCCTCCCCCGCATCTTCTTCAACTGATAAACACATAATTCGACTAGGAAGACATAATAAATTGGAAAGTGTTTTAGGTTTTTTTGTCATCCTCTTTCTAATGTTGCTTTGTGCCTCTTGGCGACATTTAATTTAGCTGAAATATGTGTTGTTCGTTGAAAAAGCACTAGGTTCCCTAACGGCTCTGTCTAATTTAAGGCAACGAAAACGACAATAACGATATTTAGTTCGTTTATATTAGAAGAAACAGCACGGATATTGTAAAGACAAGCAAGATACACACACTGTAACCAAAAGAATTTCACTATAGGCGCATTTCGGTCGCTTTTAGTTTATAACTTGCATATCCATTCAACGCCACTTGCTATTTCCCATTTACTTTAATGTTGCCATATACATAAGCTTTATATAATTACCACCCCCCGTTTGGATTTATGTCACTTTCTTTTCGCTGCCACTTTTCGAGTGGGTGGAGTGTTTTGCAATTTGTATGTTACACATGGACTAGAGCTTTTACATGCACAATAGAAATTTATTTGATAAACAAATCTGTTATGAATTGAAATTTATAATGTACGCGCTCTTTTCCTTTTTTTTTGTCGTTTAACGTGGAAAAATATAATTGTTTGCGTTTTAAATTGAATTTAACCTGTTGACGTAAAAATCCTCTTTCAATTTCATTTGTTTATTGCCAATACATTATAATAAACAAAATAGAAATCAATAAACTTCAGAAATTCTAAAATTTTCGAAAAGGATTGCATTTTTTTGAAAATTTTCCAATAAACTGAAGTTAAGCTGAAAAACAAAACAAGGTAGTAGATGCCATGAAAATATTTCCCTTAGTTTATATTTTCCAATCCAGTTTATGAAAATTGTATTGAATTTTCTAAAAGATTTTCTCGCAAATAAATTTTAAACTTGATTAAATCCATTTCTTAAGACTCTTTTGTTCGTATATACAGCAGGAAACAAAAAAAATGCCATTTTAGCAGACTAATAATAAAACACTGGTTTTATGAGATATTTTCTCTACTTGTCGATGGACCAACTTTATAGTTACATTACTTACGTTTAGCATTGTTTGTATATCATTTATTTTCACTGAGAGAAAAATCAGACGGGCAAAATGAACTGTAAATTTTCTTTATTCATTATCTAGTTGCAATAAAAAGGGTCAGTCAAGGCACTCGTAAAATCAAAAAGACATAAAACAAAGTACACCAATAAAGAACTCATGAATTATTACTTAGCTTCAACTTGCATTGTTTAACAACTGAACTTTAATTACAACTAACTTCAAAGATATTTGCCCTTTTTGAATCGTTGTACCTTTTTTTAATTAAATCAAATTTCTATTAATATTTTCATTCATTTCGAAAGGGACATTTTTTGTTCATGCATAAAATTCCCATTTACATATTAGTCATTTTAGATTACAGTCTTCTTCGGCATTATAAAGTATTAATTCAAAATTACAAGCAATCCTATGGCCCTAATAGTCGCATACATATTTATAAACGTTTACCATTATGACAATATAAAACAAGATTAAGTCATACTGCTTTAAATCGGGATGAAATGCATCGCTTCTGGCTTCTGAGGGCTTCTGTGTTTTTGACCCTTATCAGAAAAGGTCGTGATATTTATGGATGACATTTGTTTCCAAATTTCTCTACTATTTTTTATGACATTCTCTCTGTGTTTTATGTTCATATCGATAAAATTTCCGTTCATGTATACCTAATACAGATACGTTATTACATTTGACAAATGGAAATGGAAATGGTTGATAATTAATATACGTCAACAAACATGTATTGAACGAATAGAAGTGAAAAAATTAATAAGGCTTGTTTATCAGTTGCAAATGAATGAAGTTTACATATAAATACAGTGCTTTTAAATAGAGCGAAATTTTTGCATTCGATTTATTCACATTCGTGGAAAATTTCTCCAACAAACATATCGAATATAAAAGAAAAATCATTTTTATTCAACTAATTATTTATGTACATAATTTCCACTATTTTTATTTTGTTTTTTTATTGGAGAAAAATATACAGACTCATTTTATGTTATTCCAACTGTTCTTTTAATGATGGTGTAATATTTTTACAAGACTTGCGAAAAAAATGGCACAAGTATTTCCTTGTCATGATTTAACAAGAGTACATTTTCTTTTTCCTCGTAAAACATTCTAATTAACATTGTAAGAGATTAATTACGTAATGTAATGTAATTGTATACCGGAAATCGAACTGATAGCCAACAATTAGTTTTATAGAGGCGCGTGTTTTCATTAAAAAGTCGAAGAAAAAAGATTTGTTAAAGGAAAACACTTTACACCAATGTTTACTGACTTATAAATAATATCGATAAGGAAAATAAATTTTATTTTTCATATTGTGTGTTGTATGTATTATGATTTAGGATAACGAAAATACAAAATTAAATATTTACCATTTCATTTTTAACAGAATATAAATTTTCTATCGCCCTTGAAGCGTGTATATATCTGACATATTTAATTGAAAAGATATATCACATCTGCAAAGCCTTATGATATTGGAAATTTAATTTAGAAATTGTTTACATTGTTGAGTGAATTTACAATATATTTTTGTTATTATGTGTTGAATTTTAAGTTTTGTCCTTTTCTATAAATAATACATGATCAGGTAGATCATACAGTTCGTTTATTGAAAAATACAACGAAATTAGTTGTTGGCAATAAATTATATGTTATACCATAATAAAAAGAAGGTTTTTTAATTGTTTATTTTTAATTAAAATATAAAATGTATATTTTGTATTTAAACTGGGTAGATATATACACATAATAAATATAATTCAATACAAAGTTAAATTAAAACTGTTTATATTTCATCCAATGTAAAAACAATAATTATTATTAAAGCAAATTTATTTTTTTTTTATAATAGTTAATATTTGTTAGTTAATGTTATTCCAAATGTTAATTTGGGAATATATATAGTTTTTCCTTCTATTTGATAGATGTATTGATTTTATAAGGGATGACTATAACGAAAGACATTTTTTGCTGTATAAGTTTCGTTGAACTGATTAATCACACAAAGTATTTTACTGACATTATTCCTATTCAGTGGATTTTCAGAATATAATAGAGACCTTTTGTCATCTATATTTACTACATTCGAGAACTGCTATCATCTGCTTTTTTAGATATAACTATACTACTTAGTTTCATCATCGATTTATATATTATATGGCTTCTTTTATATATGATGAACTTTTTACTTGCGATTCCTGTCAATCAGCTTTATGCTGGCACAAAATGCGAAATAAAATGTCAATAGGATCCTTTTTGCCATAATGGCATTCCTAGTTCATCCTTTTATTAATATTTACCTACGCACAATACATGATGTTGGCAATAAAATTCAATATTTGTACATTCCGAAGTATAAAAGCCCGGCTAACTTACATAAGTGGATTATTTGCTATAAGAATTTAATAAAAAGCTCTAATGGCACTAGGAAATTGTTCAAAATGGTAAAACATTTCAGTCGCATTAACTATGAAACAAAAGTTTCAGTGTAGAAAAGTTTTTTTTAACTTTCCACTAACGGCAATTTGAAAATGTTATTAAATTAGAAAATATCGGGATCAGTTCCAAAAGTTATTCAAGCCAAAAAGAAAATTAACAGATTCTTTTGAAATTAATTTATTTTCAATCGATAGGAATACTTGTTAAAGAAACTAATACATTGGATATTAGTTTTTTTTTGTCAAATGAAAATGTTCAGTATTAATGAAAAGTTCTCACGCAGAGAGGTGTGTCTCATACAATTTTCCTACACACATACATATATATGTATAAAGTATTTTCCTGAAAGATGGGCAGGGATTTTACTGTCATTAATAATAGATTAGAAACCCAATTTAGACTGGTTGGAAAAACTCATATAATCCCTTAGTGACATTTACAGCGGGGGCCGTTAATAGATATAAAAAATTATCAATTAAACGGCTGGAAAATAATCGAATCATACATATATATGCCAATTAAAGAGATAAATAAATGGTCCATGGCTGGGTCCAGTTGCATACGTTAACATATTTAAAAAAACATTATAAATCATGTTGATAAATTCGACTTTGCCAAGCTGTACAATTTATATAATCTGTCAGTGTTTAACAAAATCAACATAACATTTTCCGAAGATATGTAATTTCATCAAATCCAAACCCTTAGTTGGCGATTTTTATATATTACGTGTACATCAGCTAACAGAGCGAAAATATATATGTATATGAAAAAATATAAACTTTAGCCCTCCCGTCTGTTTGTTGTATAACCCCATCATAATACACACCCAAAACGCACACACACATATATAACAGCCGTGGCTGCCGCCTTCCATCTGATCCATCGTGCGCCTTTTTTATATTCGTCGAAGGAAAGAACATTTTTGACATAGATAAATTGACGTAAAAGTTCCCAATACACAAGAAACATCTCGGATCATTGAGAGCACGCATCATTACTCCAATATATGCGCGATATTTTCGAGTACATACACCTATATTGCTACCTACTTTCCTACTTATTTTTATTAGCGAATTTTTTTTCTATACCATCAAAAAGTTAAAATCCTACATTATGTACAGTTAATGCTGGGCGCTTTGTTGCTACACAGTTGGGATTTCTTCGAACAATTAGACTTTGATGGGCTTGATGTTATCCAGAATTTATACAATATAAAAGAATGCGAGGTAAAATGGCGCTATTCAACCATCACATTATTTCTATGGTGTACAAAATGACTGCCTCCCCATTTATAATTATATTCATCTGAACAATAGACGACAATTATTATTACAAAGTTCGTGGAGGGTCTTCACGAGTCTTATCATTTAGAGTGTGTTGGTTATTAAAAGGTGATGATGGGAATTTTAAGAGTATTTGTTGTCACAGACAGACTCGTCCTCTGATTTCTATACGGTGAAAAAGTGGGCTTTAATACCAACGAACTGTAAACGATTTAAAGTTTTAAGATGAGCTGTAGATGTTGAATTTTTTTGTAAATGTCTTGTGCTACACGGTTGTTCATACCTTTTCGGAATACTGATTCACTTTTATTGATCCCGTGTGTTGAAAATTGCAGTGAACAACATTATTTGCAAAATTGTATAAATTAATAACATCCAGCTTTGAACAAAATTTGTTTTTATCAACAAATTTAACAGGATTTAATTGAAAATTTTATTATGTAAAACAATGTCAACTATTTCCATAATCAATTGCTTTCATGCAGAATCTTGATATTAAATTATTTTATCATTGATTCAAGTTGTATTGCTTGATTTCAATAAAACTTCATTTCGATATTTAGTAAATAGTTTAATAATAATTAATTCAGTCATGCAATTTGGTAAACATAAATTTTGTATACAATATTTCTGTATAAAGAAAATATTTATTTATTGCGTGCATATAATTCAATTTCATTGTTATTTTACTTTCGTACAGTGACCTACAGAGCAGTAGTATTACTAATACTGCACATATATCAAAAGCACAAAAGCTCTCCAATTCCCCATATCTGGCCATTTTTGCATTCACAAGCTTGCAGAATGGAAAAGATTAACTGCTTGACTGCCTAGTATAGATCATGTGAGCGATAGACGGTTAAATAAAAATAAACAAAAACACTTTTAAAAGAAGATTGTTTTCTAGTTTCAAAGAAAAATTGCTGAAATTAATGTGCTTCTTATGTGTTATAAAGTAAAATTTATATGACCTTTTCAGGCAATATAAATTATGGGGGCATGCAATCGGTTTTCGGTTCACGTTTTTCAATTGAACTTGTAATAAAAATAAAATTGAACAAGTACTCCTACACTAAAATTAACGATTCAATATACATTTCAATTAATGGCATTTCAACAATAGCTATTTTTATCGTAAATATTTCACAACATTAAACAAAATTTAATAGAAAAGGGAAATTGTTTAAAGATACTTTCAGGAAAATATGCGCCACTATAAAAAACTTAATATTAAAAGCAACATAAGCTGTTATGATAAAAAAAATGAAGAAAATAAACGAAAAAAGTAGTGTTGGCAAAGTTATCCTATACACACATAGTATATTCACTTAGGATTAGTGCCATATTTTGCGGTTCTCTTTTCTTACACGCTATATTTCTTATAAATTACTAAACGGAGAAACAGCTTTTTAAATTATCCGACTTAACCCCAAGTTTGCTTTCAACTAAATCCACACAAAATGAAACAAAAACCGAAAATTAAACGCTTATAATGTGTTACAAACTTAACAAATGTTACACATTAAAGGTATGTAATAATTGATGAGTGATTTTAATTGTCCTCATATATTGCGAATTGGTGCAGAAAGAATATTGAAGGGAAAGCACGAATAAAAGCTAGCTTAACTTAATTATCCTGGTAGAGTAAACAGATTTAACGAGGAGGGACGTCATGTATTGTTGTGAAGGACATAATTCCTGAAATAAACAGTGTTAACTTAGTCGACGACTCAAATATTGGTATTTGAAGAGAAAATTATCTCATATCCACTTTTGTGTACGTGTCTATTATATCCAAATAATAGTAAAAGGAATTTAATTAAACTTAATAAACAATAAGACAATGCTGAAATGTGTATTTTTCGTTCGAAAATAATTTTGTTTCACATCAAAATTAATTGATACATTCAAAATTTCAAATATGGTGATATGGAGACAAATGTGTAATTGTTACTATGGATACAAACATGCTTATGGAATTTGTCACCATGGATACATAATGTATTTGTAGTCGTTGCTACGGTAACAAAGTCGCTTTAGAAATTCGTCACCATGGATACATATGTATATTTAGTCGTTGCTATGGACACAAACACATTTATGAAAGTTTCCACCAAATAGTTATAAAAAATCCATTAAATTGTAGTTTTGATTCAAAAATAATTTTTTTTCGTAAAACAATAACCTAAGTTGAATTCAATTATGTTTTAAAGAACACACATTTGTTTATTCATTTCCTTTTGGTGGAAATGGATGGAAATATATAGAAAACTCTTGCAATTAGTGTGGAACATCTGTGTATCTATTCTTAGAATTACTTTTCTCTTGCTTTAAAAATAATAACAAACATTGTTCGAAAAATCCATTCAAACAACAATATGTTTTTTTTTTGAAAAAGGAAACTTTTACTACACAGACTAATGAGACACATTATACAGAAGAAATACACTATTGATATATTTCAAAAACAAATCCCGCTTAGTTTTTCCTCTTTTGTTTGTATTTGCGTATTATCGCAATTTTCCTGGTGGATATTTACGAAACCTATGCCTAGATGTAAATGAAGGGTGTTTACGTTTGCGAAACATAATCATATTATTTATGTTGCTATAACTAAGAATCTCATGTAGTTAATAGTAGACAAGCTTCAATTACTAATTACTAAATCAAACAATGCGAAATATACGATATTAGCGGCGTGTAGCGGTAATTTTGTAATTGACGTCAGTGTCACCTTCCAATCGTATCATTTCCATTTCTCAAACTTTAAATGAACTTGTACACTTCCCTCAAGTATTACATTCCAAATGGAAAATTGAATTCCACAAGTTGGTAATTGAATGTAACAGTCAGGGAATAAATAAAAAATTTTAATTAACCGATAAAATTCGACAAACATTTACAACACTCGAACCAAATTAAGAATTCTTACTTCAAAAATTTAAAAATATCCAACCCTATGTAAATAAACTTTCATTTTTGCATATTTTAATTATTGATCAATGTGTAAACAGAAATTTGGGGCAGTGATTTAATTTTTTGCAAGACAAATCTGTCAATATGTATGAACACATTGTTGGCTTTATTAAACACATATTTTTATAATATATGAATTGTAAAGCTTCGAACAAATAGGTTTAAATGCGCATTATTGCGGCTAGATTTAATGTAGTCAATATTCTATTAACTAAACCGGAAGTCCAATGAATTGGCTTTTAATTTTAACGTATCGGTTGGAACACACAGGATGTTCTGTAATACTGGGAAACTTCTAAGCAGCATCCCAAAGGCACCGAAATGAAATTAAAAGTTCAATAGGTTAACACTTAATTGAAATTGCTTATATAGATTTCATTTAAAAAGGGTTTTTGTGATGAGGAGGGTGGATTTGCAGCGAGATACAATATATTGTCAAGGTCAAGGTCTGCAATTACTTTGTTCACATTGAAAATTGAATGTCGCCAGTTAATTAGGTACGCTAGGTGATTTTAATTTTGTTTTTGACATCAATTACATCAAAGCCAAGGCTCTGATAAAATTGTTTTAAGAGTGTCGACAGAGTTTGGGTTGAAATAAATGGTGCGAACTTTTTTCCATACATAAACATTAACTTGTTATACGTTAAATGTCTTTATTTTTAATAAAGATTTCATTTAGAATCATTTTATGTATTTGTTACTGGGCTTATAACCGGTATATAGTTTTTTCCCTCTTTTGTTTTCTGGGGATGTTATTTATAGTCACATATATAGGGAAATTAAATTTTTTCTTTTGTATTATTCGCACTTTACATATTTCATAAAATGAGATTTTATTAAAATTTCTTTCACAAAAGGAAAATAAAATTAAAAAACACAATACATGTATATAGTGTGTTATGTTTGCATGTTAATATAATTGCAAAGAACTTTTGTTCGAGTTGCAGATAAATACGTTAAATTAGATTTAAAATCGAATTTCGTTGTCCCATTCCATTTGAATAATATTTAAATGGAATTAAATCTGTAACATTGTTAATATTACTAATGCTTAAACGATAATAAATATCATATATATGTATGTATTTCGTTTGTGATTTCACATTTTCAATTACATTTCGATATATAATAAGATTAACGTCTAAGATAGACTGGATGTTGTAGGCGTAGAAATTAATCGACAAACAAACAACGACAAACGTTGGAAATAATAGAAATAAATTAGGGCTTAACGGGACAATATTGGAATAAATTGACATTTATATGGGATGTAAACATATGCTTGTATGGGCTGAATTTCAAGTATAATTTTCATTTATGCTAACTATAGAATAACAAATGACTTTATTAAATTTTTATGTAAATATTGTACGTTTATCGTATAATAAAACAATTAAAAAGGAAAAAAAGTAGACCAATTCTCGTAATTAATGTTTATTTTAATCGCACTTTGGACAAGGGGAAGCTTATATTTATTATAATTATTAATAATATTTATAACATTTAAAAGTATTTCATTCGCTTATCTTTAAAACACATAAATTTATTTACTTTTTAATATCGATTACAATGTACCTATTCTTATATGCATATTATTTTAGTTGAATAAATAAAAAAATCACTGTTTTATTCTGTCATACGCAGAAGACAAATCATAGTGTTGTTTATTTCACATCTACTGCAAATTATGTTTGGATTTTATCAAGTATAGGATATACAAAGACATTGTTGACAATATTAAATGAATGTGAATGGAAAATGGACCACAATTTGCAAACTTTGGCCCATTGCAGGTGGAAATATGTAATATACAACATATATATTTAACAGAAATGCTAAAAACCATCATGTTAGTGTTTGCAATTCAGTTGGGTAAGTGTGTAATAAATATTTACAAGGGATATACATATATTATTTCGACTACACTATTATTCACACCCCATACTCCAATATTTGGCCAAAACTTGATCGTCTGTGCACATGGAAGAAATAAGATTATTTCCCATAATATAATGCAAACAATATACCACTCTTTTATATGGATGTGCACGCTATTTTGATTGTGTTTTAGGAAATTATAAGTATGGAATAATTAATAACATCACGCAACCAGTACTAACAACGTGTTATTAACAAAAAATTTACTGAAACGGTTGTTATTGACTTTTCTTTAGCAATAATTAATATTTATAAAGTTGTATTAATAAATAAATACGTACGAATGTTAATAGAATCTTATTCGTTTAAAATGAATCAGTATTTGCTTTTAAAAGCAAATTATTAAATATTTACTTTGTTGTTAATTTAATTTTTTCTTAATTTTCAAGCCAAAATTTTAATTAATTTGCTTTATTTGTAAAGAAATTATTATAAAAGATATGCCTAAAACACATGTGTATAAATGGAAATCTCTAAAATAAGATCTTTTATGTACGTACATTAAAATTTAATTAATTAACCAACAGCCATGCATATTTTAAAGGCAGTGTCAACATCAATACTAATTAGTAGTTGTGAAATTTCAGAAATATTCCAAAGACAAAGTGAATTCAATTGCATTTTAGTGCACTATTATTAAAATGGCAACTTGTCCTTTTCTATTTACTAATTTGAACTCAAAATAAACCACAAAACTCCATTTCATGTCATTATTTCTGTATACAAAATACAGGAAACAGTTTATTATTGCCATCAATATAATGTGCATGTATGAACATGTAGAAGAAATTGATGGTGATGGCAATATGTAACATGTATGCACATTTTGAGACATCTTCCGCCATATTACCAACGTCAATTTCTGAATGATGTTCCAACCATTCGGTTGATTGATCGAAAAATAAAAATTGGCTCAATATAAAATTTTTATAACGCCTCATAACACACATATGCAAACGTATATTATTATGTTTTGTAAATATGTATGGAGTATGAGGTTATGACAAAATAGTCAACGTGTGTGCAACATGTCACATATTCTATAAGGATCATAAAAAGATAGGAAACGGGTAGGCGGTATAGAAATATACCATGAAAGCTTATATTAGTGTAGTTTTGAAAGCTCTACTGACTTGTATATATATTCTGGAATCGAGTGTAAGAATCGTACATAATTGATTGACGTTTTTCATAAAAGGATAAAAACATATTTTAATATATGTATAGTTTTCTGAAAATATTATTGGTGACGTTCCAATTTTAACTTATATTTGCACAATGAATGAGAAATGAAAAACCAATATCCTTAAATTCAACTTTATAATAGTGTAATTTCCGCCAAATTTATCACAAAAAAAAAAATATATAAAAATAGTAGTTTTACAAATGTACACATATTTTTTTTGTACAGAAAGAATAAAAGATATGAAGACATTTCATTTGTTATATTCAATTAAATACTTGTTCTTTGTAACAGATATAACAAATAAAATATTTTCTAGCTTTGCACAATTTCTTTTTAAAAAACTTAATATATAGTTTGATGGTTCTTTGTTTAACCAAAATACATATATGTGAGTCACCATAAAGTAAAGTTTTTCATTTTATTTCTTTGATAACTACAATAAAACGTAACTAATTTCAAAGAAATTTTATAAAGTTGTAACAGAGTCAATGGTTACCATCAAAAAATATGAAATCATTTCAAGACAAACCCTCTAACCCTGTTTTGTAACCATTTTTTATATTCCTATACTTAAATAACGAATAAATATTTATCAAATGTATTGTTTTAGGTACAATGCTCGTTGCTATGGAAATTAAACAGGTGTTGCTATGAAAATAAACGCGCTCAAATCTGTTACCATGGATACAAACGTATATGTATGTGTTGCTATGGGAATTAAGCATGTGTTGCTATGAAAATAAACACGCCCCCAAATCTATTACCATGGATACACACATATACATATGCAGTCGTTGCTATGGCAATAAAGACGTGTCAACGCTACCTGTTTTTGTTGAGTAATCGAATAGAATAAAGTGTTTTTTGAACGTTTAAAGGGAAAGATTGTAAAAAAGGGTCAAGGTTGATAAAATATGAAGGGTTGGTTTGTTGAAAGTGGTTATGCCAACGGCAACACTTTTAAGGACTGAAGTTTATGTTTTTCTGGCCAATTTTCAGATAGGCGATATCAAAACTGTGCTGAAAAGCTTTGAACTAATGTAATCGTTTCAGGCAATATTTAAAACAAAATATTATTCACTTTAATAGACTGACTGCTATAGAAACACATAAAAAAAGCGGTGTATTATGGAAGTGAAGAATAAACTAAAATTAGGTGAAATTTAATTAAGGAAATGAATGTGGAATGATATTTCCTTCGGTGGCATTAGCAAGATATTTCCATTTGGGATAGCATAATTCCGCTCTTAATCAGGAAATATTTAGCTATATTTTTTTAACTGTACAAAATATGAGGTATTTTTATTTGTGGAAATAATTTTAAAAATATCGCAAATACAAACAACTGCATGTGTTCATATTCAAGTGCTTTACATCTTTATATAATTCTTTGCCTTTGATACATACTTAGAATTCTCTTTGTTTTTTTATTTTTTTCTGTTTGATTTTATATCTATTTCATAAATTCAAAGAAAACCTATACAACATTTTAAAAGTTCATAGAGAAATTTATGTGCTTTCAAATATTTATAAAATAATATTTAAAAACAAAATGTAATAAACTGAAAATCAACAAAGGTTATTCCATTTATGGAGAAGTTCATCACGTTTTAATAAGAAATCATTACGAGTAAATCAATTTGGATGTTTTTCGAATTTTTAATGAAAATTTCCAATATTACATTTTCATTATTACATTAACTATTCTTTGAAAATTCAAATGAATTGCAAACAGAAAGATGAAAGACATGTTCTATTGTAAAATATGATGAGATTATCTATATTTTAATTCTAAATCATTAGCTAGGTATGTGTATATCGTTAGAAGTTACACTTTTGTCTTTTCTACACAAATACTGTTTCACTGCAGGAGTGAATTGTGTTTTGTAGACACTTCCAGTATTATACAGCCTTAAGGTTAATTTAATTTTGTTAACTATTTCATTAATAAAGTATAACAGAATCCATTAAAATACTCTTCTCTTATTTACACGTATGCAAAATCATTAAACTTAACAAATTTTCCATTTTACCAAATTCTTAACAAACGTGCAAAGCTCTGTGGCAGAATTTCGCACATTGTTTGATGGTATAATTACAAGACTGTGCTTGTATATGGCTAATAGAATGAATGACAAGGTTAATTCGGTAGATATACGGTGTATATGACCACATCAAAATCAAATCAATACAATCAATGGTAAACTTAACCCTCTACACTTCAACAAAGCCAATAAAAAAGTCTTAGAAAAGTGTTTGTATCAATAGTTGGGCTCTCCAGTGTGCTGTTTATGTTGCAAAACGTATTCTCGCTTGTCGGAAGTTGAACACATAAATTTATTTCATGGCAGAATGACCAAAATAGGTGACACAATACTGAAATGCAGGGTCAGTTCTATTTTGGACATTCGAAATTAAACTATGCCATAATCAAGGCTCTATTTCCTATGTGAAAATTTGGATTTTTATAAATTACTGTCAATTATGTTCAAATTACGTTACAGCATAGCCTGGCACTCAAAAAACTCACAACAAAACGACACATTTTTCATTTGACATTGTTTGAATGCAGGACAATAGAAATTTACGTACAGAATGCGTGACTGGTCTTTTTTTATTCAAAAATTTACGTGCATTTTTAATGTATAATAAAGGCTTCAGAAAGAGATGCTATTATTATGTACAGAAACGTCGTCCGACCAACAAAAAATGATAAATTTATATTTTTTAATAAAGTGGACAACATTTCCTGGCATAATAAAACGGTAAAAAATGGTAAATTTTGGCTTATGCGAGTAATTCTCAAAGTGTCATTGTTTAAAAGTAGGTATATATTTACTGGTACAAAGTTTTAATTAGTGACATACAAATTCAAACAATAAAATGAAATAAATAACAGCCATACAATTTCAATTAAAAGTTTATTTAGTTGTTCGTCCACCAAAATGTATATGGATATACTTTTTCAGATTTATAACACTTGAAATACTTGAAATACACAATTCGTTTTAATTATTGAAAGGAGTCAGTGTTTATTTCCATTGGAAAAGTGGAAGCGTATTATTTAATCAAATATAATGTGTAAGATGAATAAGTGGCGCTTGAAATATCTTAAAATGAACCAAGTTTTCTGTACGTTGTGTTGAAGGGGAATTCTTGTTGTGCAAATAATCTACAATCTTGGATGTTCTTTGAAAGACTTTGAAACAAAAACGGTAAAAAATTGCAGGTTTCATGATTAAATTTATTTCAAGCATGCCATCCTGATCGTAATTTCACGTCTTTTAATTGAAATATTTTCAAAGTTTTTTGCCATATATATTTTTTTCTATAACAAGTTTACGAGCTTGTCCTGTTTTTATCTGGAAACATGAAAAATGTAAAACATACAATCGTAAAATGTACCTACATACTTTTATGTCATGCCATGTTTGTAAGATTTGAATAAAATAAAAAAAAACTAAATTTTACAGTTAAATCAATACAATTTTCCGAAATTTTTGTATCCACAATTCGTAAACCGGGGAAAATTATTCACTTGAACGAAAACGATTCGTATATACGATAAAAGATTGTTAGTTAAATAAAACTTTTTTTTCCTCAGTGGTAAAATCAAAGTAACATTTCTTTTATTATTATCTGATCAAAAAATCTCTGGTTAAAATGCCAAATAAAATCGTTCTTGTGAAACAATTTTCCGTTATTTGCAATTTGTTCTTAGATTTTTTCATGTAACTGAATAGAAAAATTCCGGTTTTGATTTCATTGTGAAAAATGCATCAAAACAATGTATTGTGTTACATATCCATGTTTAGCGATGCATTAACACACATTTTTCAGGCTCTTGTCATCGACTATATGTCACTGAATTAAATTTACATATACGCAACTGGAAAACACAGAGTTCCCCTTTTTGTTGGCTGCCGCGAGCCATTTCTTTGCTTTTATTTATGGAAAATTCTCCTCCAAACTGGCGATATCCTGCAACATACAGTGGAAAAAAAACAAGTTGCCAATAATTTTGCATTGCCCTCGGTTATAGCGTTTTGGTGGTGGGCGAATCGACTGGGAAACTAAAATTTTGAGGAAACTATTAGAATTTCAAAGAGATCTATGCGGCAATGTGGTTTCCCCAAACAAACAAAACAATATTTACGTTACACACAATCGGATATTTTCTTTCAACTGTCTACAATTCTCACATAATGTGCATCGTCCCCTTTTCCCGATTCGTTTTGCCGTTATTAAATAGAAAAACCGATATCTTCCACATTTTCATCCTCATTATCTGCCCGGTTATAAACAATAAATATAAGGGATACCCTTTTTATGTAATATATGTTTGGTGGAATAACATATCGTGTAAATGCCGACATATTAATCAAATATCTTGTGGGCCTTATCTCTAAACTGTTTAATCAACATTTGTAATTTTAGTGTTTGCAAATATGAATAAATAATACACATTGTGGCTGTGGGGCTTTATTCAGTTGTCTGGAATTTCGGCCTTTAATGTTCAATTAAAATGTGATTTATTTAAAGAATATTTTATCTTTTTGACATATATGTAATATATTACAATTTATAATACAGGCGTCTGAAATCCCATTCTTTAATATCCATTTTTTAACTAGCAAAAGCTATCCATATATAAAATGTAGCCGAAACAGATGTATTTTTTCTGTTTTAGTTTATTTTTAAAAGTAATACAGAATATTCCAAGTACATGTACTGCAATTCACATTTACATGGATTCACTTTTAAAAATTGTAAACAAAAACATGTTTTATATTTCTTCACAGAGTGTTAAATGATATGGAAATTTTACGATTTCTTTTAAATAATTTAAACGCAGAAAAGTTTTTTTGTTAACACGAATTCTTAATTAATATTCTCGACTTTTTAATTTTTTTTTCAGCGCTTTTCTGTTTGAAACAACTTTTTAGGCGAGAAACTGAAGCTGTAAATCATGTAAGTATTTTTGTTAACTGCAATGTGCAGTCAGTAATAAAATTTTATGATAAATCAATTTAATGTGGATTTTGTTTTCGTTGTTCATAATCATAATGGTCTAAAATTTGTATGTACTTTATGTATATTATTGCACTTTTAAGTGTTTCAGTTAAATTTACTGTAATTTATGATTACTATCTGTGAACCAAATAAGTAGAAATAAATTTCTTAAAACAAATTAAAATAAACGTATTATTTTTAAAAAGAATAAAGTTATTTTTATATTTTCTAACAAATAATAATATAAAAAGGTTATATTTTAGATAATATTTTGCAAGCAATAAAATTTTAACAAAGGAATTTCATGATTATTTTCTTTGGATTTAGGTAAAATAACGACTTTTTAACATAACAAATAAAACAAGATTATTGCTTTATGCGGAAAAACATTATTTTTTGTTTTTCACTCCCAGAAATGCTTTCAGTGAGTTTTTTAAACACTTTATCCAATTAATTTAACTGAAAACGTTACCATATTATAGGTATTGATTATTAAATTTACAACACTTGGGCCTAATTTATTTTTTATTGAAATGATAAGATAAGATAACAATTTATCAAATGCTTATTACTATGGATTTAAATCCAATTTCTTTCAGATTTTAGCAAAACGATAACTCATTTTTTAGCTTTATATCCTATAATTTTAAATAAATACTAATTTTCCCCTAAATCTGTCTGAATTTCCCCCAAAATGAATATTAAAAATTCACTTCTGGTATAAATTGATTTGCATTAATTTCATCCAGTTCAATAGGCCATCACATTTTTTTGGAAAAAATATGTATTACAAATTAAAATTGTTCTAAAACATTGTTTATTGAAAATTGGAATAAATTTTTTATACATATTCACCAATAAATTTTCATTCAATTTATGTATATTGAAAATATGAGCCGTATATAATACATTTTAACATTCTATTTAAAATATAATAGTAAATATAACAATATTCCATTTAATTAGAGTATTTATTATTTATTATAAATAATTTGCAACTTTAATACATACAATATCCGATAATTAACGTCAAAATAATGTACATCAAATAAATTACCGTTTATAAATCGTAAAATATTAATTGATTGAACATTGGAAAGTTTATTATTATAATACATATTTTTAGAAGTTTTTTACAAAATTGTGTACATTTTTTCACCAAATTTGTATATTATCGGCACAAAGGGATCATTTTTCCAAATAAAAGTGAAAATGTATAAAATCATGTTGGTTTAAATATATAAATGTCAGCGAATTTAAATAATTTTCAAACTTACACATTTCGTCTTTTTTTTATTCTTATATATTTTTTTCTATAAAATTTTATAACCAATAAAAGTTCCAGCATCAGATGTTCTTTATGAAACGAGCAGAATAAAAAATTTGATTTCACATGTAATAGTTGGAAAGAAAAAGGACTTATACAATTTTTTATACACTTCCTACATTTTTCTAATGGCCGCACAGTTTTCGTTAGTTATTTTTTTCAAATAGTCCGGATTGAAATGTTCCAGCCACAATTTGTTTGTTCAGAATATAAGTTCAATACAATGTAACATCTGGGCGAAAACTATTCGAATAACAGCCGGTAAACCGTAGAGGTAATTTGAATAGGTAATAAAGTTGAATAACTGTTACCAGAGGATAAACAGACATTTCGTAAAACTTTTACGAGAATACGAGTCTGATTGCAAATTAGTATTTAAACATTTATATGCTTAGCACTAATGCAAATGTTAGCATAACTACCATTTTTCCATCTCACAATAGAGGAAAAACGCCTAATCGCCAGTGATGAAAGGAAAAGTTTGAAATTTATTCGCATTGAATTTTAATAATGAAAAGTCTGAATCTATAATACTGTTATTATAAATCACAGAAGAAATTTACACAAGAAAATCGTTAAATATGTAAAAAAATATGAATAAAACAACGACTTTTTGGTATTTGTTTGAAAAAACTGTTATATTTAGACGTCACTTAATTACCATCACAATTCATCCCTTTCGTACTTATAAATAACATCCACAATTTCTAATACGGCTTGGTCTGCATTCATCTTCGACATGTTGGTTAAACTGTCTTCAACAAATTTACTAAACACTTTGTAATTGTTTGTAATTTCGGTGTTCTTCGTCATGTCAGCACGTGGAAATTTATTTTCAGTGTTTGTCCGATTTTCCAGCTCGGTTTGAACAAACTTCGATACACATTTCTTACTGTCGTCCTGTTGAATATTTCTTTGTTTCTCCATTTTGTTTGCAACAAACTAAATTAAATCGTCTTGCAACGAATTTTTTGCAAGTACTGCACGTTTGGGACTGTTTCAATTGTCGTACTGAAGTGTCCGGCCCTTTTCTGGGCAATGGCCAGTCTGTAGTTAGTTCTTAGAATTTTCAGGTAACGAATTAGTTAGAAACACAATCTACAGTTTGATTCTATTATGCCCTTATGAAATTTAATAATGAAAATTCATATGTATATATGAGAATAAAGCAATTTTGTGAAACATATGTGTTGAATTTTGTAAAATTAAGTCAACAATTGAATTAAAAAGCTCGCAAGTTAGTGCACCTATTATTCTGTGTAATAAAAAATTTAGTTCGATAATTAAAATTTTAATTAAACGAAATTATATGTGGAAAAAATCAATTTCAAGTAATAAAAAAGTAATTTCTTTCTAATTAGAAATTTTCTAAATTATTTATAAGCTTATTTCAAGTTTCATTAGAAGCTGGTCTAAATTTTAGTCTTTGTTATAACTTTACTTGTTTTCAAGTTATTAATACAACAAATTTATTAATTACTACAACATATTCAACGAGGTGTTACATTTAAAATTTAAAAGTTATAGTCAAAAAATCGGCTGGTTAATGCGATATAAAATTTTCATGTAACTCAATTTTAATTTTAGTTGTTGCATAACAATAAAATTTCATCCTAATTCCATAGAGGATAAACTTTTAGAGTAAATGTGTCCAATTGAAAGCCAAGTTCAAATTTTATTCTACTAATTGTTTAGTTTTAATGTAGAGTCCTAGTTGGGACTCTGTTTACATTTTCGTTAAATGTTTGCTAACACTAACCATAATTTATTTAACTTTGTTTTATTGACGTTTAATCTACATGTCAATTAGATAGTGTTAAATGTTGTTTAACATACTTATCGCATGTAGCAAACACAGAAGCTTAAATAAAACAAATGCATTTTTCATTTCCTTTTCATTTGAAGATTTTCTTCAAATTTCAAAAGGCACACAGTAATTTGTGACCGGAAATGCCCCTAAATAAGATATGTGCATTTGGATAATGTGGCAAAAATAGGTCACACTGTTGGTTTACTATAGCTTTAAATTTACTTTTTCCAATAAGACGAAACCTTGATTTATCATGTGGAAGAATACTCCACCTTGTATGATTCTTGAGAAACTCTTTGAATCATCTGACATTGATACAAGTTTATGTAAATTTCACGTCAATTATTTGGAAAAATTTCAGCTGCTGCTGAAAGCAGTGCAAAGCGACTATAACACTATACACCAACAAATGTTCGTAACTTTAGTTCGTAATTATGATGATGTCAGTGTAATTCTATGGTTAGTGTATCCATTATGTCATGTTTATGTCTGATGTCAAGCTTTCTATGGTACTCCAGCCTCTTTGCAGGCTTTATTGTGCAGTCCTGCACTGTGTTGTATAAGCCAGTATCTGCGTCAGTTTATTTTCCTTCAAAGGATAATTAGTTATAGCACCCACTAATGTTGTTGATGAATAATGTCATTTATGGAGCTAAATGCATTTGCATTGTTAAAGTGCGGTTACGTCATGAAAACCTTTTTAAAACAATATCATGGTCTAGTTAATAATAGTTCTGCTAAGTATCTTAAAGTATAATGCCATTAATAGGAAATTGAATGGACTTGCAAAGAAACTTCCATATTTAGAGATAAATTTTCTTTAGAAAACTTAGAAGCGCCTAAACTATATGCAAATAGGGGTTTAACATTTAAAAAATCAATGTTTTCATTTTTTGTTTGAAATTTATTCACCTGTGCGTAAATACTCTGTAATAATTCAATTAAAATTCATAATATTGTGGAAAAAAGCTAAAACACAGCCACTGACCTATTCAAAATGTTATTTTTGGGTTGTTATTTGAATTGCTTCGCGGTCACCACATAATTTCAAGCATTAAATCCCCTTTAACTATAAAACCATTGTTATGTAAATGTGTATGTGTTGGTTTTACTGAAACATTTTACCGTTTTGTTGTTATTATAACAATATATATACGGTATGAGATGCTTTTAATGTGTGTATGTATATGTTCGACCACTTTTATGATTCATAAAACCAAAATCCGTTCAATAAATTTTCGAAAACTAAACATTTTATACTTTAATAACCATTTTACTAAAGACTGTGAATCACAATTTGTGTTTGGTCTCTTTTAAATGTATATTATATATTAATAATTGGCTGGTTTCCTATTACTATCGTTAAATTAGAATATGGTTATCTTAATTGCTTTCTATTCTAGGCGAATATACAATTTTGTCCCCTATATTTTCCAACAAAAGGGAAATGCAATCCACACAAACGATCGGAAAGTTTTCTCCTCGAGTGCAGTTTTATGAGCTTTTTTTACAAGATCAGGAAAAAGAATTATAATAAAAACATCCAACAACATTTTACTTTGTTATGTTTTTTTTTTGTATTAATGAAATGAATTTAATTCCGGCCCTACGAAAGAAATAATGCTCCGAAAAGCTGACAGGAAAAAAACTAAACTTTCGTAGTTGTTTTACGCATTTTCATCTAAACAGAAAATTGTAACTAGTTTGTAAATAATTAGTTTTGGTATTTATATGTTATGGTGGTAAACAAATGGGAATGAGCAACTGTAATTAGTAATTACCCATTAATTTGTTTTGATTATCAAATGGCCTTTGTTTTAATAAACGATAATCAAGAGAATATAATGTTTTAGTTAATTACATTCATAAAAAATGCAATCTGCTTCTAAAATTCTAAATTAAAAATTCAAAACCATAAAAGATATACGTATGCAGATATGTTAAAAGTTTTTTTTATTACATACAGTGTAATTCAATTTAATGTATAAGTCTGTCAGTAACGATTGAATTGGTTTACAATACAATAAAAAAGTTCACCATTCAATGATGGAGAGAAATAATAAAATTTTTACAGTCTCATATGAAGTGCTTTCTTTTCATGACGAAAAACGAATCCGAAAGGTTTGCTCAACTTGATAATGCAAGTATTTTTTCCATTGGCGTTAAAGTACCTATGTTTTTTTAAAAAAACTTCTGTTATTTGCTTTTAATTGACAAAGTTCCATTGAAAGGATTCCGTATCGTCACAAAAGTGAAAAAGAAAATATTTACTTTACTGCTCATTTTACAAGTATTTTTGCATTTTTACGTACAATAATTAATAATCTTCAGTGAAATGTTAATATTACGTAAATTCTTGTAAATTTCATTTAACTTTGATGTAATGTACTGTTTATTTCATATATGACAGCTTGATTGTATGAAGAATTACAGCAGAAATTATAAAAAGTCGTTCGTTATTAATATTATACAGATGACTTCTTCACAAACAAATACTCGTTACGAAATTGTATAACATATTTATACTTCACTTTGTTCTTTGGTGCAGGTTAATTGTTTCTTCCCATATATGTAACATTATTTAATTGACGAAGCTTTAGATGTTGCAGGAAAATAATTTTTTGAAAATGTGAAATCATTTAATAAGCCCGTTATATATGAATGTTGATTAACGAATTTCATTTTATGTTCAATAATATTATTAATAAATATTTATTACATACTATATCTAAATGGAATTCAACATTAAATCAATAAATACAGCAGCGATAATTAACTAACATGTTAAAAAACAAAATTAATGAACCAGATAATTCTTAAAGCCTTAATTAATGTTATTTAATTAAAGACTATAAGTAAAATAAATCATTTGTTCTATTTACATATTTGTGCATAAAAAATAATCAGAGTTCTGATTACATTAAATGGCTTTTATAGCCTCCAATGGTATAAAATGCATGTTTATTTGTGCCTAGGTGGGAATTTATATATTATTTTGTCTTTTGCCTTTCATTAAAGCCTTTATTTTCAAATTCGTTCATTGTAAACCTAAACTGGTGTTTAATTTACAAAAGTGTCTGGACCGCAACATAATTATATGTTTTTCATCAAAATGGTATCGAATTCAAAAGAAAATTATAGGTTTTGAAACAAAATGCAAGTTAAATACATAAAATAATAGATTTCGACTATTTTAAAACGTAACACACGAGTATGTACTACAAATCTGAAATAAGTCGAAAAGCTGACAGATAGTGGAGATTTATTTAAGCTCTGAAGAGGTGCTACACTGACAAAAAGATTGTTTTTTTATTTTGTCTGCCAGAAACATTTCCCATGTTATCACTATATTATCAAAAATAAGAAAAAACGAAAGCTTTCCCAGCTAATTGAAAACGATATGGTATAACATAATTTTTCCTGTATAGTCGATTAATTTTTTATAAAATTATCAAACAAAATGTAATTGGATTCGATTTTAATGTTGTTTTGTTTTAAATTTATTATACATAATAACCTAAGTTAATGGATATAGCTAAAAGCATTTTTTTCGTTTAGAAAAATCAATTTCAATTTTATGAAATGAATTTTATTAAAATTATCCCTATAGGTAAGGAAATTTATTTCGCAAAACTGTAAATAAAATGCTGCTTTTTATATAAAAAAAATTGTGATTCCCAACTATAAGCGAATAATATTAAGATTTATAGCTGTGTATGCAATATTAAAAAAATTTTCATTTGAGGCAATCTTACGCCATTTTTCATAAGCACACATTCATGAAATCTGCATGATGATAACTTGTTGCAAATTTACAATATATCGTAAATTTTCAACTAGTAAACACGAAGTCAATAAAACCATTACAGAACAATGATAAAATTTTATTATTTTAAAAGTGCTCTCTTAACTGAATTGTAAATATCTTAAACTCTCTTCGTGGGGATGCTCCTAATATTACATTACCGAACTGTTCACGCAACCCTTATAATATCATTTGGTTATATATCACAGCCAGGAGATCAGAGAAAGTTTTCAGGAACTTTTCATACATTTACTTAACCTATCCTACTTCCGCAAAACGTGACCCTTTGCCAAGGATTTTACAAGGACTTTCAAACTATAATTGTTTTCTTTTTCTAACTATGTAATTGAATTAAACATTATAATTTTTTTCTATACATTTTGGACGTCACATTTAACCCTGAAATAAGAAATTCGTCGTTTGATTAAAACCACGTGACCAACAATTAATCATATTCGTCCATTCGTATTCCTTTCAATAAATTTTAGTTAATTTTTTTAAAAAAAACCTTACCTTGCGCTCGCTGTTTGGAAAAACGGGAAAAATTACATGATCTTCGCCGGATATCTGTTTGTCAATGTAATTTTGTTGTTGTTGGGGGGTTGAAAATCGTTTTAAATGTGGTTGTCGTCGTGACGCAGACTGTGGAGCACGTTTTTCGCACGTCTTTACCACAAAACACCGCAGATGTGACTGTCGGATGCTATAATATATAACATACCAATGAGGGAAAGTCGTCGGGACGCATTCATATCCACAGAACAAAGTTTTACAGGACATGCGCCTATATAGTATCGCCGCCGCCGCCGCCGCCACCGCCAGCACACGGTGTGTGAGAAAGTGGAAGATTAGGGGGGTGGAGAAAATGTGTAAGTGGAGACTTACCCCTTTCATACCACGCATCCTTATCACTTACCGACAGGGAAAATGTGCTTTAAAAAATAACGATATTTTTGCTACTCTCTGATTACGACTCCAAAAATAAATTAACGTTTTTATTGAAAAATGTATACAGCTTTATCCTAAGTGGTGATTAAAAAAACAGAACGGCACATTAGACGTTTTATTGGATTATTGGTGGTGTTGTAGAATAATAGGTTTTTTTCTAGAAAAACGTTAATCCTTATTAATGACTAGTTAAGCACTTTTATAGTCCATTTATTGAATTCGCGTCTAATACTGGCAATTTAATTTGCATTCAATTTGTATTGTATCGAAATATTTCGCAGACAAAATGAATCAGAAATGAAATTGACCGTATTTGTTTAATTTAAAATAGGAAAATGTACACCTTTTAGAAAATTTATTTTCAATTCCACAACGTAGCTTAAATTCTATATATGGCAAAACATTAATTTAAACAGTTTTCATTATTTTAAGCAGTAAAAAAGACAGGACAAATGTTTTGTCATGATTAAGCTTATAGAACAAGTTTTATAGATGTACGTAAAATGCTATAAAAGACTTTCATCTACTTTTTACTAAAACAAAATTATGTGGATTTGAAACGGCGACTGGAAATTGAAACGATCGCAATTATTGTAACAATGAATTGATGCAATTGCAGTTATTCGTACCTATTCCATAAATGCAAAATGCGATCGAACGATCGACGATTATTCTATACAGATTCTAAGGTGCATCAGCGAGAGGGAAAATACTTTGTAAAAAAATTACGATCAATATGCGATCGCAGATGATAGTCTGCTGCACACTTTTCTGTTAAACCAACACACATACAGGCTTATATGAGTTCTTTGTCCTTTAAATTGCAACGAATTAAATGCGATTCTCTAGTTTAGTAATGCAATATGTAAATTTTCTCTTTAGCGCTACTAAACCCTTGAAAAATTAACACTAAAGCTAATAAGAAAAGTTTTTGTTAGTGTAGAGGATTATTTAACAGTTTGAGGAAAATTAGCATTTTTAAGAAGGGTTCCAGCCCATATGTGTGAGAGTCTATTATTGTTGTTTAGAGTAGTTTGCAATCTCTATAATATATATTATTAATCTGAATTTAAATTTCAAGACTGAGGCTTTGAAGTGGGAAAATTGATCAGAGTAGTTGGTCCCAAAGCAATTATAATGATGTGGTGAGAAAATGAGGACAAAATCGATATATACATCGTATATAAGCTATTCTTTTTATTCAATTTGTTGAATAGATTTTTATTTAAAAATGAGAACATGTACAGTAAATTAGTTTCCTTGGAAAACTTTATTCTCAAACTGCTTATTAAGATTTTGATCTAATTTTTTACTTTCACCAATATTGATAAAAGATTTTTTATATAAAAATGTTAAATGTATTATTGCCGCCACTAGAAACCATTTTCAAAGCACTAAGTAAATGTAAGTTTTATACTGAGATTCTTTTATGGCCCTATTACAGCAAATAGTGTGGAACATTTGAACTTCTTGACATTTGAACATCAAGCTTCTTATTACCTCCATGCCATATAAATCTATTTCGACTACATTTTTTCATCCTTCTCAAACATTGGATTAAATACATCGATGATATTTCATTTATACTTAGAAAAATATTAAAACATAAAAGACTACGTGCAGTTTAGATGATTTTTTATGTTTATTCATTCCTTTTGTTGCAAAAGAAATAAAATGCGATATCAGATGATTGGTTCAAGTTTCTCGAAAATGGAATCACCACTGTATTGACGGTAATATTTTTTACTGGTCCATTTAAAATTTAAAACAAACATCGCACCACAAAGAAATGCCGTTGTTTTTGCCACGATAAGAGACAAAGTTCAAAAAGCTAGACCAAAATGATGGGCCGGAAGGCAAATAATTGGCTCAATTCAAAAGATGTATGCGAGATAGCGTTAATTACGGTATTTCTTTAATGTGTTTTTTTTAATTATACAATTTAAAAGGGATAATTATGAATGATGCGGCGGCAAAGGGTTGCAGTAATAAATGCGGCGACCTTTGACGCAAAAACCAGGAAATCACCTACTTTTCAGTGCAATCAACATAATGGGAAATAAAAAGGTGTCATAAAGTTAACAGATCCAGCTCGTTCAACTTTTTTTATCACGGATTTGGGACGTGCCCTAGAAAGATCAATGAAATATTGATGTTAAGTTTGGGAAATTGCAATAACTTACACATTACTTAATAAACTTAAGCAATGTATTACATACTTATTTGTTGTAATTGTTTTATTGCTTCCAGAAAACACCATTTTCCTTTAACCTACAGTCATAATCGTAAAATTTTGCGAAAATAACTGATAAAAATATTACGTACCGAGTATATTTTTAATTTTATTAAGAAACTTTTCAATTACAAGGTAATTAAATGGGCGAATGAAATTTTTTCTCGTTTTTCTTTCTTTGGGAAATGAGATTTTATAAAGAGTTCTAATTAAAGTACAGTTTATTTACTTAGGATGGCTTTATTTATGCTGGAGGATTTTATGACAATGAAATACATATTTAACTATATATCACATTTATTTACTTAGACTTTCAATAACATCAGCAACAAAACAAATTCTTTGAATCAAGAACACTTTTCAACTGTTTATAAAAAATACGTACATATTTGCCCATTACAAAGTCGTTATGTGCAAAATCGCGTACACCATTGTCGTTTACCACATGGAAACTTTTTTTACTAGTCAGTTTCCCGTACAATGTTTTCGCATCCTGAAAATATATATTCATTTTATTGGGCGACATGATCTGCATGTGCAAGAACATGCTATAAATTACCAGTACGTCTGCAAGCAAATCATTCCGACCAATAAATAAGTGCACTGGTTGTGCAATTTTTCCTACTTCATATTCTGGTGGCATTTCACTGCCATACAAATTTCTATTATTTTCTATGCCGTAATCGTACTGCTGAAATGTTCCATTATTTTTAATTATCTGTCCATAATGAACGATAGTTTTCAGGGAAATTGGTTCGAAAAAAATTCTAAAAAATACAGGAACGTATTCCTGCATTAAACAATTACGACAAACCGTTTCCAATCTAAACATTAACGACTATTACCGCCGCCATTTGTTCAGGATTGTATCCATTTAATAACTCTGTTAAGCGTTCACATGTTGGGACCATTTTCGGACTAGTACAAGTTGTTCTAGTAATTGTTTGTATTAATTTCGAGCCTCGTAATAACACTTCCACCCCAGTTACTCTGGCAAAGTGCTAAAATTATTTTTAAACGTAGATTTAAAAAAATAAATTAGTAAAGATTAGTACATCAATTTGATAAGTAAATAAAGCTATTGGTTTTACAGATGTTCGAAAATTTCTCATATAAGCTATAGGAGCCACCGATATTATAGCTTTTAAATGTTTATCGGCATGGTCTCTTCTTATTGATGCATAAATATATGATATACTTGTGCCCATTGAATGGCCTAATAAAATAACTTTTTCACTACTCTTTGATTTAGATCGAATCAAATCTATAAAGGCCGGTATATCATATAGACCCATTTCATGAAAACTAAACATATTTGCTGTAATTTTTCCAAACACATGCAAAGCTAATATTCCACCGATGGAAAATATTTGTAATCATTACATTTTTTTGTTGTTTGCTGTTTTTAATCATACATCGGCAGAATTTTCGCTTTAATTAATATTATACCTGAAATTCCAATATTCAGCTGACTCACGGCTATATTTAGTATGTTTTTCAGATAAAACTGAACCCCTACTATTAGCCATCCAGACATCATAACCCTCGTTTAATAGATAGAAAGCTGAAAACAAATATTTATTTATTGTACGCCATAAAAATGTCCATAATGGGCATTTCCTAGTAAATTATCCGGCTTTATTGGAATTGCATATAAAAAGTTTTAACGTTCATTTAATTACCTGGAGAGTTTTTACCGATCATCATCCAAATACCAGAGGTGACCATAATACCGTGCTGAAGAAGTATAGGGGGTCGTGTATTGAAATTGTCTGTGTAATTGTAAAGTAATCGATGTAATGTTAAATAGTAGCCATCCTCTGTGACGACATCATATTTTACCAAATAATAGCCATAACGTTTGGCAATCATCCACTGTATTAAAAAAACTGTAAACTCGTTGTTTCAATAAAAATTTTTCACTTACTAATGGCGAGTTGAAATCTGGATTATAGTAACAGTTTTTATTTGAATCAATTGTGTTATAATCGTCCAAATTGCGGCAAACATTATTTTTTGGTGAATACACAGTTGCACAATGCCCAAAAGTCCCAAAACCGTAACACAATAAAATTAAATTCAATAAATTATTAACAATTCGATACATTTTTATCACATCGACGCACTGATACTAAATTGCGGTTATTATCTCGAGATTTTTTCTAAGTTTGTCGTGTTTTTAATTAATTTTAAAATTTAACATAATAATTGCACTTGTAAACAGGTTTTTCGTTTATGTAAGTACATATATGTATGTTTTTTTTACTTTTGATAGACGAACTTGACTTGAAGGTTGGAACAATAATGTTACGAATCGATTTAAGATGTAATTTTATGTAATTCTGTTAATGAACTGTACCAGTATTATAAGTAATGTGAATGATTAATAAAAATTTAACCTTAGAACACTTTATGGATTGATGAATATTTGCAATAAAATTGAAAAAGTTAACGATTTTTTAAACTAATATTTTATAATTAAAATGTAAGCATATCGATATTATGCAATTCAATGTTTATATTACTATTAGATGCAATCTAATAATACTTGTACCATAAATAAATAGCATAATAATGCCAATGTCAACAAGTTTTTGAAGAGCAAAATTTTGAGAGAAAAAAAACATGTAAATTATTTCCTTTAGATTTATTATTAACAATTTAATTGAAGAAAATAGATCTTATAAAAGTATTGTAATTAGCACGTTATCCTTCTACAATATTTAAAAGTTTATAAACATATTATGTTAAACAATATTTAATGTTTGTATAATAAAAAGAAAAATGAAAATAAAAAGCTAAATATCTAATATAAACATGAATAAAGGCAAAATGATTGTTTATTTTTTATTAATGCAACTAAACGCGAATATGGTAAATATTCCACGCGAACTGACGATGAATAACAAATATTTGGAATTAAAAGAATATTGAATTTATAATGGAAATGTGTGTATGGGGGATGAAATGATATGCATATACATGAAGAGAAAGGTAATAACTTCGGTGTGCTAGCTTGTATATGTATTATGTATTATCAATTGCATCTCGCAAACTGATAATAGATTTCAAAATTCAGTACCGGCATCCAAACAAGACCACGTATTCAATTCCATTTCACAAACTATCACATAAAATATTATTATGGAAGGCCGTATTATGGAATATTTACAAACAACACCGTTTCACTATGCATATAGGATTATATTATATAATATAGCCTATATGCTGCAAAAGAATATCGACTGTTAAGGGTTTAAAAATGTAAAAAGTCTGGTTTGTACTATGACCATCCAATTAAATATATGTTAATATGTTATTCAAAACGGAACATATAATATACATGTGTATTTAATGAGGATATGTATGTCCTTAGATAATTAAACATAATTATACTATTAACAAAAAGATACTATTTTAAAACAGCAAAAATTTAAATGAAATAATTTAAATTGTTTTTTAGTATTTACGTACGAATAAACGACAATTAAAATGATAATTTTTCAAATGCACTAATTTAATTTATAATAATTATTATATTTATAGTGCAATTTTTGAACTTAGATTGACACGAATTAAAAAATGCATGCAAATTTGTGGTAATGAGCTTGGAAAATAAATCACGAAATAATAAAAGATTTTATACATGTTTTTAAAATTGCTTGTACCATTTATAATAAATAGTATATAATTAAATACCTGTAAATATATGTAATACATATTTATATACGTAAATACATAATAAACATATATTATCATATATGTTTATAACGTTTTTATAAGGTTAATTTATTTTATTAAAACAACTCTGCATCTAAAAAATCTTTTCGGAAAAACAATTTATAAAACATACATAAAATGATTAATAATTTTCAACATACACAATATAAAGCTTTAAATAGTAAAATAGGAAGAAATAATTTAATAACAGTTGAGTTGAGTTTAAAAAGGGCATTTCTCAACTAAAATATATAAAGCTTTTACTGCTGATGTAATCTACTAAATGCTTTTACGTAAAGAATATTAACTTTTATTTGTGTATTTTGATAGTTTAAGCTATGTATCTACAGCAGAGCATTTCAAATGTGATTGTATTAAAGAAGTTTGTTTTAAATGATAAAATATAGCAGAAAATAGGATCAAATACTCAAACACGGCTATGAATATGTAATAAATGTTGTAAATTGTTTAAAACTTGTGCGATATGAAATACTTTATATACAAATCATTATTTTGCGACAATGATTTTATTATTCTTTGTGAAATTTTTATATTACCTTATTTAGCAACTCGTCTTTAAAAGACCGTAATAAAATATAAGGTTTTTATCCACATTTTACCATAATGTGAAACTATCAAAATGGAATGTATACATATTTTTGACGATAAACTACAATTTTGTTGTAAAAACAGCTGTCTTTTTAAATAAACATGTTTTGGGTTAGCAACAAAAAAGATATATTAGGCGAATTGTTGTAGAAGAAAATATAGGACAGATTTATGAAATTGTGAAAAATGTTCGTCCCTTAAAAATCAATTTTCTCTGTCGAGACAACACTTTGCGGTAAACAAAAATATAAAAAGCTTACATTTAATTGTATAGTTGGAAAAGACAGTTGAATAGTAATATATAGATGACACGAAACCTGAGAAAAGAAACGAAAAACAAGATTATCCCAATATGTTATATATTTTTTTCAATTGATTTTTTGTTGTGCCAGCATGAGGTCAATTTACAAGATAATTAGTCACTTAAAAGGATAAGTAAACTGGTGTAAATGATAAATGAAGTGTCCATCCGTCCCTATATAGTACCACCTATACGGTAGAAAAGAGCTTTGATGTAATGCTGGGAAAACGTATTAAGTTGGATTTCCCTCCGACTTTGAATAATGAACAATCATCTGGCTCGAATCTACGTTATATTACCTATAATACCATAGGGAGGAAGGTATCGAATTGAAGAGGCAAATGAAATGCTTTTCAAACCCATATTTCTAAACGAAATGCATTCCAATTAATATCAAATTGAAAATTGATCACCTTTTGCGCGTTTCCTGAGAGTTTGTTGGGGCGGGAAGGGAATGGTAGGCCGAGCTTATGAAATTTCATACACGTTACATACAATTTTCTTACAATTTGTTAATCCATAAAGTATTAATTGCACACTGTATAGTAATAGGTAATGAAACTTACAAATGCACGCGGTATTTATGTCTCCATAGAAACGCGCGTGCTTTTTGTGTTTCCATAGCAACGCTCATGTGGTATTTGTATTTCCATAGTAACGCACGTGCTTTTTGTGTTTCCACAGCAACGCTCGTGGTTTTTGTGTTTCCATAGCAACGCTCATGTGGTATTTGTATTTCCATAGTAGCGCACGTGCTTTTTGTGTTTCCACAGCAACGCTCGTGTTTTTGTGTTTCCATAGAAACGCACGTGGTTTTTGTATTTATTTAACAAAATATCTGTTTAATAAAATTATAAGATTATTTATATAAATATTTTTTCCACATATTATACAATTAAATGTATAAAACTACTTGTTTTTCGGATATGGAACGATAATAAATGGATGCTTGAGTAGAGCAATAGTAACAAATCACTAAAGAAAAGTGTTTTGCTATAATTTATTGTACATATACAACAAGCCTAAAAAATTTCCTCATTAAGGATAGGATGAAATATTATATGTACTATTATTTGTTGAAAATATCGATCATAAGTTCGAAACTATAAATTAATGGAATCTAAATGAATTTTTTAATTTAACATCTAAATTAAAACGTGCAACATATATTTTATAACGTAAATAGTGTTTGGTTTTAATGAGAAGCGACAGTTTATGTAATATTCTTAAAGATTATTATGTTGTACTACGTATTAATATAATTATATTTTACTAGACTATAAAGAAACGTAATTTTAGTAAATGGGAATAATTTGATTACACAAGACTTTTCAAGCTCTCTGTTTCGTGTATATTTTTTTTAATATAATAATCACAACATTTTCCTTCGAGACTATATTTTATAATGTCCTTTGTTAATTATTCATCTGAAGAAGAGAAGTTATTATATTCTTGTATAAGTTGTATATCATAATAATTTCAAAAGTAATTAATGGAAACGTTTACATTTTAATTAAGAGATTTTAATACTGTTACTCTAAGTGCTTAAGGAAATATATCTACTTACCTATAGTTTGTAGAGTACAACTTAAATACATTTTTTTACGGATATAATAAAATCGACTTTATAAAAAATGAACTCCTTTTTAAAATTAATTTTAATTAAGCAAAGTACCTAGGGAGCAATTTGATTAATAAAATTTCGTATAAGGCCCTTTTACGATCAACATCAGCAGTTTGCTGATATGGTAAAATATTGTGTGACCGTTGCTCTTTTCATCCATTTCATTTTTAAAGTTTGTAGTTTGTCAAAGTGAGTAGTATATTTATATTCAAAAGAGATGAACAGAAAAAACATTCCAATTCGGAAATAAAGTGGAAATCGGGTTGGGGACCGTTGGTCAACACTTCTGCAATTTTACAAAATAACATGTGACTGGACGTGAAGCTTTATGGACAGTATAAACAAAACTTGCTGATCTACGTATATTTTGTGTAAACTTTTTATAAAACTTTACTATTCCTCTCAAAATTTTTTTCCAATTATTTTTTATTTAAAATCTAATCAATCACTGCTGAAGAAACTAGGTAAACCCCCTTCAAAAATTTACAAACATTACCATTTTTCTATTTCCATTTGCGGTTTATGTGTCTCGTTTGGTTTGGTCAACTTCCTAGAAAATTTCCCTGTAAATTGCATTTTACTCGCATATATAGCGTCAACTCCAATTTGTTTGGCTTACTTTTGATATGACTTTTCATATTAAAACTTTTTTAAACCAAATATATAATTTGCTGAGCTTTTAACTTATGTAACCCATCAAAATAAAACAATAATACAGTACGAATGATATTGAACGGGTTTTACCATTAAATCGTATATCTTTTCCTATATAACATTAATAATATGATTTTACAATGCATTCAACTTTTATTAATAATAAAATTTCTCGATAAAGAAAATGTGCATAAAATGTTAGCTCTATAAATACAAAACCGAATTTATGTGCTAATATTAAAAACACACTGAACAATGAATATATGCTGATAAAATTCGGTTTTTTTATTGAGTTTCGAGCTTTAGAATTATAAACACAATGAATTATAAAAGCACATTCTACCAAACTTTATTTTGTACCTATTAAATTATCTGCTATTAAAATGCAGTTTTTATACACATTGTTAATTAGAGAATTCGCGTTTGCACTTTTATTTCATCATATTTCAAACGATTCTTGGGAAGCTGGTCAAATCAATATTGGGCTGGACGTATTCATTATTATTAACTACAGAAAGTCTTCCAAGAATATTGTCTGCGACAATGTTTAAAAGAGAATATGAGAAAAAGCTCTTTGATCTTACCTTACCAAATAGACATCTACGAGCATAATAAAGAAAACGGAACTGAAAAATTAGACCTTAGCAAGAAATGTTTCATAATACAATTTATTATTAACATTTAAACAGATACCGAGAAAAACGATCGGATTGTTAACAATAAATATACAAGTCTTGTAAAGGGAAAATGACATGGAGAAAGAGAAAGAGCTATTTCCTCTATTATCGGATGATTTAGTCTGGCCTGTAATTAATTACACCGGATGAATTTTACTAAGAGCGGATATTTGTTTCAGGCTTCAATCATTTCGTCTCACTCAAAGGATTTGCATAGGGATACATACAAAATTAAGTCGTAGATTAACAACAATTATAGTAATAAAGTATTTATCATTTTTCCGTAATTTGTGAAATGCTAATGCTGAGATGCCATAGAAGATGAGCTCATGTCTAAGCTTATAATTTTCCTTTTTCCGTGTAATAATAGTAGCTCATTTTTCCTGCCGTAGAAAATATGAATATTCTTATAATAAAATATTAATAAAAATGAAACTAATTTATCATGTCTTTTTCTTGTTTGTATTCATCGTACGTCCCGTTGTTTAGACAATAGGGAAATATTTTGTAATGCGGAAGAAAACATTTCGCCACACAAATATAATAAACCAAAAATCATATCTTATTTTTCAAACGCAAGTTTCATGCTTTTGATAAAATGGCAGCTTCAGTTTTAACAAATCAGGGAATAAAATATTTAATAATTATGACAAACACCGAAAGAGTTATGTTTTATTTACACCCTGTATTTCATTCTGATGAAGGTTCCAGACATGTAACAAAACAAGCTATAAATCAAAAGACACAGAAAAAAGAAATAGAAAAAAGATATGATAATACATTCAATTTTTATACGCTAGATCTGATCTAAAGTGAAAACTGTTGTACAATATGTGTTTTTTATCGAGATTTATATTTTGTTGTCTTCATTATTTCACTCTGCTATTGCAATTTTTGTTAGTTTTCACCATCTTGTTGCCAAATTATAATGGACATATCATCGCAATATCGAATTATTTTTTTCTCCATTCGGAATCGTTCAATAAATTTTTAGTGGAATAACATATGTTTGTACTGGATGGTTTTTGAGGTCATCGTTAGGTCCAGTTGTTCTTGTATGTTTACAACATGAAAAATATTGTACGGGGGCGGTTATTACCCATCCATTTGTGGACTATTCGTGGAAAATCGCCTGTCTGTGTTAATAGCGTCTGGTTTGTTTTTGTTTCACTTGTAAAACAATAGACTAGACTCTACTGTTTAACATCTCATTCAAAAATACATAAATTATAATTTCGCGCATCATTCTTTTCATCAGTACAATAAATCTATGCTTAGAAAATTCTTTATGTTTGCTTTTAGTTAAAGTTAATGACAGACTAGTGGAAAAACTGGGAAAAGAATTTGCACAGAAATGGTGTCCGATTACAAAAAATGAAAATTAGATCGCCAGGTATTGGGTGATCAAGTTTTACGTTTCAATGAACATTTTCTGTATTGATCTGATCATATATTGTAATAAGGAATGCTCTTTTCCAATATGAAAAACAGACGGAAATTGCAAAACAATATTATGCAGATGACGTTGATGACTTAAATGAATAAAATTTGTTATGATGAAGTTGTCGGGATTGAAAATCGCACATATAGGAAAATGTCGCATAAGTTTATATTGAATTATTAAGTAAGACATTAGCATTCAGCACCAGTTTGAATGATAAGCAATTTACGTAAATGTTCACCTAGAAATTTTGCCCGTTTATCTAACAAATGGATTAGTTTGCATATGTGTATTTAATTTCAATAATATTAAAGGAAATTTAGTTTCATTATCATACTTTCAGGAAATACTTGGTATGGATATTTTTGTGCTAGACTTTTTTATTCTATTGTCGTAAAAGGCTATTAATAAGCATATCTATAAACAAAATACTACAAAAATTATTTATGTTCCATCTAAAAATTTCAATAATATAAACATAATAGAAATATTTACTTTCCGTGTTACAAAGTACATCTGTGTATTGTTAAAAATATATTTTTAAAATTATATATAAGCTATAAAATATATCTATAATATTAAATATATGTATCTGTTTTCGAATTCTTCGTTGAAATTCTTCTGTTTTCGAAAATTTATTTCTCATGTGTTGAATGATCATAAATCTCGCATAGGATTACATATAATAATTCTTTAAAGTAATATTTTAATTCAATTGTTAAATATTAATGGGATTTTTATAGCTTTTTAATTAATTTTGTCATTATGCATGTGCTAAAATGTTGTAAACAACAAATAAAAACTTATTTTTAAACAGTTATTATTTATTATTGCGGTATTTAATAATGCATTTATTTATACCTATATATACATATGTATGAAAATAAATATTTAATAAATAAAAGAATAAAACAAGTTAAATTGTATGTTTAAAGGTCCAATTTCAAGACCATTTTGTTAAACAATTTAAAATGGTTACCGCTTTAAATTCTTATGTTGCCCTCTATCAGTACTAAGCAGAATTATTCGGTATACTACGGAAAATCGAGAACAGAATACATTTTCGTTCACGCGTAAAAAAGCGGAAAAATAGAGCGATTTTCGGAGTTTTCTTCTAAACAGATTGTAATACTGGTTGCATATAAATAAATTTCTTTTTAAATAACGCACATTCACCAAAATTGAAAATAATTTTAAAAACTGCACAAACTTTGACAATTATTTTTTTGGGGAAATAAAAGCAGCAAATTAATTAATTCAAAATATTTTAATAACATTTTTGTATTTTCTGTTTTTTGAATATATGTATGTGTGTTATTCTTTGGAATTATTTGGTGATACCAAAATAGGCTTTGACTGTTTTTAAGAAAACTTTCGCCCTTTAGTTTTATATGTATTGAGTTAAAGTTTTAGAAGTATCTTATATTACATTGATGTCTATAGGCATTATGGGAGCAATGGTTCCAGCAATTCGTTTGGCACAATGCCCAACCAACAAAATCGTACTACTTTACTATTTAATAACGAACCCGTATTATAATTCACAAAACAAACCCAATGTTCTTTATTTCATATATACCTTCTTCGACTATAAGCAGCCAACGTAATTTATATGAAGTTTTGAATTTCCTGCGAAACATAAAGTTTTGCAGTGTATAATACTGGTGTACCTACTCTCTGTTAATAAACTACATGCATATAATGACTTTAATTTCGCAGACACATTATTTAGTAAGTGCCTACACACTGTTGTTACAAGGCAAATTTACAAGGATATTACTGTTGTCTGCATTACTGGTTTAATGTAAATTTGAGGTGCTAACATGGCTAACAAAAGTACTATTAGGAAATTTTTTTGCAAGCAAAATACCACCATATATCCATATATCATAATAATCGAGCGAATTATTTGGCGACTATAAAAGTATTTTATCAGATCCACACATCACTAAGGGGTGAAAATAAAAAAACGGAATCAAACCAAAAACAACATGCAATTCTGAAAACTGAAAAGAGATATTGCGGAAGGTCGGTGGCCGGTAGCAAGGTCAATCGATGTTTGTACGAAAAAGTTTCGAAAAAAATATATCTTGTGAATTTTCCGAAAAATCAGTCGCAACGAAAATGTTAATTTAATGTTATGTAGAAATAAGACAAACATTTTCTTATAGCTCTCGCTATCGCGTTATTGCTCTTTTATTTCACATAAAACATCATATCATCGTCATCAAAACAATCTTCAGTGTTTCCTATTTGCATAATACATCGAACATAAAACATTATTCAATTTAAATTTGAATAAACCAAAATATTCGAAACGCAATTTACGCAAAGTTTGTAATTGGATAAGTGTAAATTAGTTACGTATTGATTTTGGTTTTGTATTTGTTATTTTACGATGTTAGCGATTATTGATAATGTCCAAAAGGGGTTTTTAGTCCTTCTAATGGATAAACGATACTAATCTGACTGATTATTATTATCAATATTGTATTATTATAGTAACACATTTTGGGATGCTGCATGTTTATGGTAAGTATATAATTTACAGATGGAGTATTGTGGTTCGGGAACCATTATTGTTGAATTCCTAATTTACATAATACCTAATATTTAGTACAACAATTCGTGTTTAATGATGTAACGTGCTCTAATTGAGTAAATTATAATAAGTTCAAATTGGATCAACAAAAGTTAATATTGTACATATTATTTTTATTTAATATTATTTACATATTATAAAATATCGATTAATTCTTTTCCTATAGTTTCGTTAAACTCAGAGTTTAAAATTTTAAACCACGTCGATGCTCGTTAAAATTTTAATTAATCATTCAGAATAGACCTGGATGTATCCTGTGCTCGTATTACAACTATAAAAATACTTGAAAATGTCATTTTATCAAAAGTTTTCCAATACTTGTGCTTGAATTTTGATGTTTGTCTTAAAATTTTACCATTTTCTGTTATTGAAATGTATTTGAAGAGTTTACCAGGTCATCAAAAAAAAAAAATCGGCAAATAAATAAGTACCATATAAACTACAGTTATTTATTTCATAATATGACAATTTATAACAAATGGGCCCCATTCCAGTAATTCATAAATGTCAATTTTGTCCTTAATAAATTTTACAAAACTGAATAGCACTTTAAATTTTAAATACTTGTATATTATGTCTGTTTTCTGGTTTGTTTTTTGTAATTAATTAATAAAATATTTCAAACAACTGATGTCTATTTAATTTGATTGCATTTCGAAATGCCATTACAACAAAACATGATCTAATAAACAGTATCGATTAATCACATCAAACACTTTGTTCCGATTTCCAGTAATGTGGGTGGTCGTCCAACATATTATAATCCTAGCAAAATGTTTATGACCACCGTTTTCTAAACCACCTGCATACTAATAAATATTTCTAAAGTATAATAACAAAACATGTATTCTTAGTACATTGTCCATGTTCGCAAGTGTAATTACAGTCCAACACAATTGCAGGCCATTATAGTTAAATAAATCAAATCAAGTTTCCCTTTTATAGCCATTTAATGCTTTCAAAATATGTAATTGCATTTTGTTAATAGAGTATACGGCTTAATAATTAGATAAACTTCTAAAACAACGACAATTTACGTACGTACATAGCTATATTTTTAACAAGAATCGTTCCGTTTTCCTTTTTGTTGAAATTCGTTTAAAATACAAAGTCGTTCCAGTTTTTAATGGAAGCACATATATGATCGAATTTACAACACCTATACGTGTAACGTCTTTTTATTTGGAACTATAGAAAATGATTTTCTCTTGCGCATTGTATTTGTGTACCATGTATTTTGGGGCACCCGGAAAAGTCGCGGTGGAACGATATCGGTTGAAACGCGCGAATATCAGTTGTGCTCAAACTTCAGTTAAAGATAGTGACGGTTACTTGAACAATACAATATACACGTGGTATTTTCAGACAATTTCTTTAAACCTAAAGTGAAAGAACATTGAATATATATAATTGATTGAAAACAAACACGAAGGTATGGCCTATTTATTATGTTGATTAAACAATCACTAAAGTTCCTGATTATTGTAATTAGCCCATTTAAATACAGATAAAGTGTCATTATCATAAAATGACAGATAATTTCCATTTTAATTCGATATCACTTATCTTGAAACCCACAACATTGTTTTTTTATAAAATTTATTCACACAGACGGTTTGATCGTTGCAGCATCTTTAAAATTCAATTCG
>SSSI01010444.1:0-32148 GCA_004796505.1 Oryzaephilus surinamensis
CAACTAATTATATTAAATAGTTTGCCCAAAGGTAATTTTGTAATACAATAAATTTAAACTGTTGTTGATCATCAACAAGGGGTTGTTTAAAAATTTAAACCTAATTTTAAAGTCGAAGGTTGCTGTTTCAAAGTACATAATATGAATTTGCTACCATAACTACGATTATTTCCATAGCAACAAACCCCGTAAAGTTTTTTTCCAAAGTAATGCATGTATTTTAAACAATTCGTTTTTCATAAGTGTTTCTATGACAACGACCTGATTTATTGAAACAAAAAATAACCCTTGAAATGACCAGTATTTTTCCTCTAAGAAAAATCATACGTGATTTTTTATATTGGTGTTTTTTTTTAATTGGAAAAATACTATACTTTAAATTTACATTACATATATGTATGTATTTTGCTAAAACTGGAAAAATTTAAATATTATGATAAGTTTTTCTACATTTGTAAAATATTTTTTTTAATGTCGTGTTTTAGTAATGAATAACAAATGTAATGAATATCCTTTCATTTTAAAGTCCATTTATAAATGTAATGAAATTAAATTTAAACAGTTAGTAAAAGAGAGCAAATATGTTTAAATAAACTTAACATATAGTCAATAATAAATTCTCTTTATTGAGTTAATTCTGTGTGTAAATTAATAAGCAGGATGTGGAAAGGCTAAAAATGTAAAACTAGATTATATTTTTATATGGATTCACATCGGTTTTCCTTAAAAGAATGGAATTTTGCAGGAACATTGCCCTCAAAATTAAAAATAAAGAAAAGTCATTTGTTTCCTCCCACATTAAAAAATCCGGTTTATGAATAAATTGTTTATCTGTAAAATAGATGCATTAAAATTGATTCTTGCAGGTGGTGTATTATTAAATGAATTCCAACTAGTTTTTGATTTTATTTCTTTATATGAACATCAATCCACTGACAATATATTTTTTTTTCTATTTCATTTTGAAACAGATGTGACTATTATCTAAATATACAGAGTTTAAATTATTGAAAGGCAACGAACCAAAACTATTTCGGTTCAATTGTTTCATATAAAATATTGACACGTTTCAATAAACATTTAAATGAAAAACTATTATTTAAAATATGTATGTATATATAGAATTAAGTTATTTAAAAACAGTTTTAAGAAGAAATCAAAATTGGAAATCTTATCTATTTAAGATAAAATAGCAAAGAAGTCGTTCACATTTTAAACTCTTATCAGATTATCGATTTTTTTTTTAAATTATAATGCATTTTTCGGTTGTTTAGTATTGTGAATTGTGGTGAAATAGAAAAGTTGGCAAAATCATTTCTAATCTAATCAAATTTTAATTAACATTAAAAAAACACAGCAGCATCCATGTGTGAATAACGTCACAAAATTTTTATGTAATTTTATCTGTATAAACGTGCGAAATTGTTTATATAGTGAGGTATATATTGAGAGGCCTTGTAATATCATTCAACGATGCTTCATAAACCAGTAAGAGAAAAAAATATATAAACAAATTTTAAAATGGACGTGGAAAGTGAGGGTAATATTGATCGTAAAAAAAATATTGTATGTAATAATTATTTTGTTGTCAAGATTTAATATCGATTTTCCTGTATGAAATTGTAATAATTCCAAGTGAAATGTTCCTAGTTTAAAAGTATAATATTATATACGTATATATATGTATGAATTATTATAGTTATAATAAATTTATAACAAAGTTTATTACAGTAATAAAGGTTTTTACTCTTTAATTTACTCGTTTATGAAAAACTAACTGAACTAACTAGAAAGATTCTGATCAAATTATTTAATTATGTTGCCTAGAAGGTATAAGAATGTTGATTTTCCTGTAAAAAAAATAAAATGTAATAAACGTAATTATGAATTAAATTTATTTCGTTGAATACTTGTATATTGATTTCTTGTTTTACTGTTTAAAAATATAACTGCATTTTTTTGGTGGGTGTTTTATTTATGAGTTCTTTTACCCCATTTTTTTTTAACACAACCTTGGCATTGTACCAGTTCAAGGTAGCACCTTCTTCTTCTCTTCATGATTAAATTTTGTATAATAATTTGAATAATTCTCAAGGGAAAGAAAGGGTTATTCTATTTGATGTCTTATTCATTTCTTATTAGCATTAATTTTAATAAAATCCAACAACTTCTCCTTGATTGATGACAATGAAGACATAATGGAATTAATTAAATTAATTTATTAATAGAATTATTTATGTAATATACGAGTAGGTGCGTAGATATAATACTTGTGTATTCATATTGTTTATTATTAAAATGGTGCAAAATTTCACAACAACTAACAAGGTTTCATTAATCGAAAACCATGTCGGATACTAGAAAATGTATTTGTCATGTATAAAAAGGGCTTTTAATACAATGTGAATAGATACATATGTACATAGAGAGAGAAAATGGTATTTTAAACTGCACCTGATTCTATTTCCGATTGTCGGAAATAGTTATCTTCCTTCCACTTTCCTTTCATTACTAAAAACATCCTATTTTAATAAATCGATCAACGTTTTCCTTTTATGTTTTACCATTTTATTTGATATTTTAGATATACCAGATATTCCGGAAAGTATTGGGGCATTGCGGGCCCTTCAAGTGGCCGATTTTAGTTCGAATCCAATACCTAGACTGCCACCGGCCTTCAGCCAACTCAAGTCACTTACAGTACTTGGGCTCAATGACATGTCACTTACCTCATTACCAGCAGATTTCGGTCTGTTGACTGCATTAACATCATTGGAATTGCGTGAAAATTTGCTCAAAGAATTGCCACCATCGTTGTCATCTTTGACGAAATTGGAACGACTTGATTTGGGTGATAATGAGATTGAGGAATTGGTAAATATTGGAAAAATTTCGTTCGGAAAACATTAGGATTTTGTTTTGTTTTTTTTTTCCAGCCACCACATATTGGTAAATTACCAGCATTGCAAGAATTATGGTTAGACCATAATCAGTTACAAAGTTTACCATCAGAAATAGGTCAATTAAGTAATTTAACATGTTTGGATTTATCAGAGAATCGTTTGGAAAATTTACCAGAAGATATAGCTGGATTGGAAAGTTTAACAGATTTGCATTTATCACAAAATGTTTTAGAAACATTACCAGATGGTATTGGTAAATTAGAAAAGTTAACAATATTAAAAGTGGACCAAAATCGTTTAACATCATTAAATTCAAATATAGGACATTGTCATAATTTACAAGAATTAATTTTAACTGAAAATTTTTTAAGTGAATTACCAATAGAAATTGGTAAATTAATAAAATTGACAAATTTAAATGTCGATAGAAATAGTTTAATGTCAGTACCAGATGAATTTGGTAATTTACATGAATTGGGTGTACTTAGTTTACGTGATAATAGACTGACCAAATTGCCAGACACTTTAGGTAATTGTAAACGATTACATGTATTAGATGTTAGTGGTAATCGTTTACCATTTCTACCATATACATTATTGCAATTGAGCCTAAAGGCCGTTTGGCTAAGTGATAATCAAGCGCAACCACTTTTAACCTTCCAACCTGACACCGATCCAGATACAGGCGAACCAGTACTCACATGTTTTCTACTACCTCAACAAGAATACCAACCAACAATAGGTAAAAAAATATACATATATAAAAACTTTACTTATTTTCACCAAAATAAAAGTTTTCCATTAGTTTTTTCTGTATTTGTGTGTGTCACATGAAACCAAATTCCCACTTATGAAAACTTTTCTTTACTCGATAAACAGAGTTTCAAGTTTTTGCACCGTGGGAATTTGTTATTTCTTATTTTTTTTTAATGTGCTGCACAAAGTTTTCTCTTTGCTTTCAATTATTTGTGTGGTTTTATTTTTATACTAGGTGTTTGCGTCTATTGTATCTAATAATGAAGTTTAAATTGCTTAAAATTTGAACTTTACTATAAAATATTTATATAAAATTTTAAAAAATTGCACGTATTACACCTTTTATACAAATTTTTAATTTGTTTTGTTATGTTGTTTTTTTTTTGCACAATGTTTCGTTTTTCTATGTTTGCACACAAAAAAAAAATCAATTAGCTTCCTCTGATGGCCGCTTATATCGATGTAATGCATCCCGTTCCCTTTCTAACGGTGCCTTGGCTACCACAGATGATGCTGCTAGTGAAGAAGATTGGGAAACATTAGAAGCCAGTCGGACCCATTCTGTCAAGTTCAGTGATCCACAGGAACAGGACAACAGAGAGGTGAGCAGCACGAATTCTACTACTACATGGGGTTGGTTAATCGACTGTTATGAACATACAATACAAATTTATTATCGTATTGAAAGTTTTATATGTGGTGGCGGTACATTAAGACGTAATGAAAGTTATTATACGTTGAATACGCTTGAGAAAATTGATGATAGATAGAATTTGTTGTTTTTTTTGTATATTTTCTAATACGCTAAAAAGCCAAATGTATAATAATTAACATTAAAATATTTTCAATCGCACAAATATAGCTAATAAGTTTTGTATACAAAAATTCTTAACAGATCTCTAAAAAGTATTTTAACTAGTCTTCATATTTGTATTTATTTATTTTAAGTTTTCTTAGTTTTTGTTGGAAATGTATTTATTTTACTTTTTTTCCTAATATCTTTTCTTTTTTTTTTACTAATATGCATGTATTTTGCCATTCTTTTGGTTGTGGTTAAAAATAAATACCTATTATTCCACTATTTCTATAACTTCTGCAATTAAAAACCATTTTTATAGTCTTGTAGTTTATATTTTTTTATACCATTGTACATACATACATTTAATTATTATTGTTGACCTACATATTTTCATAATTTAGTTTAAATGATGCTATATTTTTGGGTATTTTTGTAAATTGCTTTAAATAAAACATACACATTTTTATCCATTGTTTATAACCAGTGTAGAATTTTGAACACAAATGTTTTCTTTTTAATTTTTATAATTTTAAGTAGTGCCATTTCTGTATTATTTTTATTTGTTTCAATAAATTATATTACATAATTGCATGTTATATGTTTATTTGTATTTCGGGGACGTTTAGAAATTCATTTTCCTTTTATTTTTTTTGGTGGTGGTTGCATTTCCAACAAAAACTTTCTTAAATTATAAAACACTTATTTGTATTTTGAAATTGTTTGTTTTCCTTTTCTGGAAGGTAAGTGCTACTGTATGAGTCAAATATTTTTGTCCTAAAAAGCTAATTGTTTAAGTAAACAATTAAATTGTGAAATATATTATTTGACCTTATCCGGTGCATCAATAATTGTGACTAATAATTTAAACTTACAATTTTTAAAGAGAACATTATTAGCTAATAAAATAGTTGTTATGAATTACACCTTTATGATGTCAAATTTACATTGAAACTCATTTATAATGTCACGCAAAAAGCGCTTATTTTTAATGTTATTGTTTAAATTTCATTTATTTAAGCCCACACTATTGTTAACCTGTTGTACAACGATTTATTTAACAACCCACATAAAATATAATAATATCAAAGAGATTGAATATTAAAATGGTTTTTTTTTGAAAATAAAAAATCATTGAATTCGAAACCGTGTACAGAAATATAAAAAAATTCGAAACACACATACATAATAATTATAATTATAATTTATTTGTCGAATAACTAATTAAAATATATAATTTCTATCTATATATATAATTTGTACAAAAACCTATTAGCAATTTTAATGAATGCATTTTCACGTACATATTATTACTTCCGTGATTTGAAAAATTGACGCATTTAAACTGTTATTTATAATAAAAGATGCAAAATAAATTAACAATTTTTCCAACCTAGTTTCTCCTAACGGAATATTTAGAGTTTTTATTTAATTTGTTGATGGAATTTTTCTAGACACCCTTCGTTCGCCAAAATACGCCACATCCACGTGAATTGAAAGCCAAAGCCCATAAATTGTTCAGTAAAGGTCAGAATTCATTGGAAGAAAGCGATTTACCACCACAACAAGAACAACAACAGCAACAACATGAACAACAAATTACTGATGCTGTAAATCAATATGTTAAACAGCAAGCACCTTTAGTCCAACCAGAATTAGAACATGCCATCATCAACAATGGGGCTGAAGAGAGTAGTGAACCGAGTCAAGAAGATGATTCAGATGATGTGAGTTTAATTTTTCTTTTTGTTAATTTTTTAAATATTGGAAAGTATGTGTAAAAAGGAAGTGATATTAAACTAACAAATTTTTTATTACTTTGTTCCCGATATTATTTTCAAGTTTATTAGATTTATTTTTAGAACAAGTTTATTGGATATAATTTAATTAAATGTAGAATATCTTATGTATAATGTATATAGTATATATTAAAAAAAAAATCGCCTTCAAGTTACAAAACCGCTTCATATTTATTTACAATAAATTTTTTCCATTTCTAATATCAATTCACCTACACATACTTTAACTGTTATATGATTGTTTTCTTGACAATAGCTAGAAGAACTAACAATATAATAATGTGGGTTGCATGTTTTATTACTTACTATACATATTACGAAAAAAAAAAATACAATTTTTGTTATTGGTGTGCAATATTCTTCTAATTAGGAACATCAAGTCGTTAATAAACATGTTGGATTTAGTGGTAATGTTGTAAATGCAGCCATCGATGATACAGATACAGCATCACGACCAAGTCGTTTACATCGTCGCGACACACCACACCATTTAAAGAACAAACGCATCAATGCGGCTGCTGTAGACAAAGACAAGGTGGCTTCAATAATAGCACAGGTCTCTTTTCTTTCACTTAAAAAAAAAACAAGAAAATCACCCCTCTTTTTCCTTCATGTTTCGCTTAACTATTATAAATTTGTGCACAATTACTTGCAGGACAAATCTGTTGCTTGAACTTTAAATAATCGTGCCTTTCTATATGTCTTTTGTTTGCTTTTAACATTTATCTTGATATAATTAATCGTTTTTAATAGTTTTTGTAGTATTTAAAATGTGTTTTTTTTTGCTTGCAAATTTTCTACACCTGTTTTTGATGACAAAAATATAGATAGTGGAATATATGCAGTTTAAAACTGTTTTAATTAGATAATAAATATGTGGCCTTCATTTCTAATTAATGCATATAATTGTTGTTTTTTGTTAAAAAAAAAAGAAATTGTTTACTTACATTATAAATCCATTATTGAAGAGAGCGCATTTTTAAAAATAGACTATTAAAGTTAAATTATAAACAACTGATTGGAATTATTATAGCGCCACAATAATAATTATTAAAGTTTTTAACAACAAAGAGTTTTAGATTATTATTGAAGAAAAACGGTTTCATGTTTAGCCTTCACAGGAAATTCTTATCATAATCCAACAATAATATAGAATGGTTTTTACATAGAATTATATTGTCATGGATTTAAATTACTTTTGCCATCAAACTATTATTGCAAGAATTAAAAAATATTTCTAACGGGTTTTGTTTCCGTTTTGTATTTATAAAATAAAAATGGTTATTTTGCCATTTAAATTCTTTATGTAACATATAACACTTTCTCTTTTGAATTTGGTATGCTGAAGTTATAAGAGTTCTATTTATTATTATTTTTTTTAATTGGTAAAATTTTCTATAATAAATTTTACGTTGAATGAATCAGAATTTTAAATGACCTGCTAAATGTTTTAACAATATTTCGTATCGGATGATGTAATCGGCTAAATTTATATAATGTGGTCTTGAAGTTAATGATTTTATGTAAATTATATAAAAATGGCATTAGTAAATATTTATTTTTGTTATTTACCAACTAATACCATTGGAATGTTTTTATTTTTATTTTTCTTCAGTTTTTGTGTACAGTTAAAATTTTGTATGCTGCACGAATTTAAAGTTGATCTTAGATTATACTATATATTTTTTTAAACATAAAATGTAAATTATACTGTTTATCAGATTAATGCGCATTGTACGTTTTTTTATACATATTTTTATGTTTAAATAAAGTACAGTTTTTAATTAGTTGGATTATTGCAGGCCCTAAAACGTAAAGAGGACGAAAGCGATAGGATGAGTGCCTCAACACCGCCAGGTTCTATGGGAGATCGCAGTACCAGCAGTCAAGGTAAGTACGTAGGAGGAGTTTTTGCTTTCCAACAAACATACACACTACACTTAGTTTGTTATTATTTTGTTAAACAACCATCGCATCTCTCTCTCCAATACGCCAGTATTGTTGGTACATTAGAAGTGAATAGTTCGCGTTTGAAAATTGAATACGGTTTGCGCAATTTACATTTTGATAAAAATTTTATATGATTCAGCTGCTTTTATCACAAAAAAAAAATAGATAAGTTGTTTCGAGTAAACGATTCAATATGAATTCAGTTTAATTTTGTTGTACGAATATGAGTACATTACCGAAAATTCGTATAAAATCGCGTGGAAATCGCATAAATATCGCATCAGATACACTACCATATTCGACATTATCGCTTGGTAGACGTGTTGAACGTAAACCAAAGAAAATATTAACATATAATCCAGGTATACACAAAAATTTGTATATTTCATCATATGAATACGATGATTTTTTTATACGAATTTGTTGTTTTCTATGATTGTTTTTCCATTTTTATAGCAGGCGATTCGGATGCAACAGTTGAACTACGTGAAGAAAAGTATGAAATACATATAGAAAGATCGAATGCGGGTCTTGGTTTATCGATAGCGGGTGGTCGCGGTTCGACACCATTTAAAGGTGACGATGAAGGTATATTTATATCGCGTGTAACCGAAAATGGTCCAGCCGATTTGGCTGGTTTACGTGTTGGCGATAAAGTTTTAACAGTAAATGGTGTATCAGTTGTCGATGTTAGCCATTATGATGCTGTTGAAGTGTTGAAAGCGTGCGGTTCAATATTAGTATTAGAAATTGTGCGTGAAGTAACACGTTTAGTAACACGTACAAATGATAAAACAATAATAACAAATCATTATAAAACAGATCCTTATCCACCACCTCCTTTACCACCCATACAACAAATAAATGATTTGGAAAATGTACAAAAAGTACTTGTCCATACAACATTGATACGAGATTCGAGAGGTTTGGGCTTTAGTATAGCTGGCGGTAAAGGTTCACAACCATTTAAACAAAATTCAGATGCAATATATATATCACGTATAACGGATGGTGGGGTAGCTGATAGGGATGGAAAATTATTGATAGGTGATAGGGTTGTATCAATAAATGGTGTTGATTTAACTGGTTGTACACATCAGCAAGCTGTTAATATGTTAACTGGCTTGGAACGTTTTGTACGTTTAACTGTTGAACGTGATTTACCATTACAATCTACTACAATGAATGATTCGCAAACATCACAATCACCTGGATCACAACAATCGCCGCGTTTATTTGGTTTAGCTAAACCATATACTGGATTGTATGCGTCCAACAGTTATATGGCCAATAGACCTGGTTTTACAACAGGATATCGACGATCATTAGAGGCCGATAAGAAGGTATTTTGATCTTCCTTTTGTCATTATACAGAGTGTAACAAGAAATTTGTATATAAGGAATTCTCTTTTTAATTTCTTGACAAATTTCTTCTTAATAACACCCTGTATATAATATTAATTATTCATATGTTATTGAATATGTAAAACAGTTACTAACGGAAATACTATTTTTTTTTTGATTTAGATTGAACAACAAGATGAAAAAGAATCGAATGAACCAAAAACGAATGGAATTCCAAAGCCGGCACCACGTCGTACCTTATCACATGAACAACAACAACAACAACAACCGCAACAAAATAAATCGCCAGTTACAAATAATATATTGCACAATCAAACAGTGGCAAATAATCAAACAACAACAAATAATCATAAGAAAGCGACGCCGAGTTCGTCTTTAGAAGGAGATGATGCTCAGGTACTGCCGAAGCCCATCACGAATGAAGAGTTCCAAGCAATGATCCCAGCCCATTTCCTAAAAAACTCCACAAATTCCTATAATAACCAAAATATAAATAATAATAATAATAATTTAAATAATAATATAAATAATAATATAAATGCAACTGATACAACAACTGGACACGCGAATTCCGTTACAACAGTTACAATAAAGAAGCCAGATCCAATTGAATTACCACCGGCCCCAACAGGGCCGGGCCGTGTCACCGAAACAATAACGAAGAGCACCTTCACAGAAACAGTTGTTACACGCATCACCGACAATAAATTGGTAGCGCCCCTAATTATTGAGGTATGAGGGCTGTAGTATAATAAAAATATACTATAGTTTACTACAGTTTAAATAAAAATTCTGTTTTGCATGTAAATAAAATTTATGCACCCCATATGCATGCTCTTTTTAGTTTGTAGTGGTTTTTTTTTTATTTATTTGGTGTAAAGAGTAGGTTGATTAAATATATATATAATTTTTTTTAAGCAATGATATTGTCTTCCTGTGTTATAAAATATTTTTTCGTTGAAATCAGTGACACATATAATATTGAAAATAATAAGACATTATTACTTAATCAAAAAAGATTGTGTAAATTTAAATAAGTTTATTACTGTAGAGTTATGCAGTAAATAAATAATAAATGATAAGATAAATTGTGAGTAAAAATTTTTTAGAATTGTTATATTAATGAGTTCTAAATCGGCTGCACGATTAATTTTATCGTAAAATTTCATCTTCATGTTCTTTTTTTATTTATGTATTTTTAATAATATTATATAGATGAGTAATAATGTGGTTTAACGCTTTCTATTTATACTTTAACATTTTTTTTTCTATCTATCAAAAAGCGCCAATTGTGTCATGAAATAAAGTAACAATGGATGTTTTATATGATGAATAAATTTTCCAATACGAGGATTAATAAACATTGTTTTATTAATGCTGACACAACTGGAGTATAATTAATTAATAAAATAAACTTAATGTATTTAATACTCATTTTTATATGTTAATTTCGTATTTGTAACATTTGTTTGGGCCTACAAATCATCTAAAAGATGTCCAACTAGGAAACAGGTAACAGAAAATAATAATAAAAACAAAAACAAGAAATTGTAAAACCATAATTATCCTTTTCCCGTTTCCATGTTGAAAAAAAATACAACAGTGCTTCACTCAATTCTAATCTTACCTATATAAACACTCTGTATATCATAATTACCACTTGCTATGAACTCTCTTACTTAGATAATAGATTAGGCACAGTATAATTAATTTAAAAATAGAATATAATAATTGTGCTGAAGATTATTTTCTTTGGTAATCTCTAATTGATGGTAAATTTTACAGGATGTCACGTTAAGTAAAGCTGGTGGTTCGTTAGGATTTAGTATAATAGGCGGTACAGATCATTCTAGTATACCGTTCGGTGCCAAAGAACCGGGCATTTTCATATCACATGTAAGAATTATTTTAAAAAAATACGTCTTTGACTAACTTATTAAAAATCAACATATTATTAGATGGTGCCTGGAGGTGCGGCCGCAAATAGTGGAAAACTTCGTGTTGGTGATCGTATTTTAAAAGTAAATGGTACTGATGTAACACAAGCAACCCATCAAGAGGCTGTTATGGAACTTTTAAGACCTGGAGATAGTATTACATTATCAATAAGACACGATCCACTTCCAGACGGATATCAGGTAAAATATTTAATTTATTTAATGGTTATTTTGTGAAAATGTGTTATTGTTAAATTGTTTTATTTACAAGCAACTGATGGTATCTTATGTAGAACCTATGGTGAGTGGAATTGTTTGAGTGTGATTGATTTGATTTGATTTTTTTTATTGTTGTTATTATTAGTTTCTAATTATTTTTGTTTTTTGTTTTGTTTAGCAATTAATAATAGAAAAAGACGACAATGAGAAATTAGGAATGCACATTAAAGGTGGCTTACAAGGCCAACGTGGCAACCCATTGGACCGATCCGATGAGGGTGTTTTTATATCAAAAATCAACTCAGTGGGTGCAGCAAGACGTGATGGACGTTTAAGAGCTGGTATGCGTTTATTGGAAGTAAATGGTAAATCATTATTGGGTGCAACCCATCAAGAAGCCGTCAATACATTACGTAGTTGTGGTAATGTTATACATTTGGTGGTTTGCAAAGGCTATGATAGGGCTGAAGTGGACAAAGCCGTTGCGGAAGGCCGTTTAACACGTGGTGGTTCGGTTAGTAGTCGATCACAAAGTGTTAGTTCACTAGATGTGCCCGACGAGGATGTTCAACAGGTTGAAAAAAGAGCTGGTTTATAATGTTTAAAAATAAATTGAGATTGTTTTTTTTTTCATTTAGGAACAAAAAATGAAATCTGAATTAGTACAATTTGAAAAAGAAGAGGCTGAAAAACGTTTGAAACCGTTGAATCAATCCACTGATGATGATTTATCATTAGTTGAAGCGAAACCAACAACACCAGCTGAAAAAGTATTGGATGTTGTACGTGCTGTGGAAAATTTAACGCATAGTGGTGGACCGACTGAAAATTCTGTACCACCCAAATCACCTGGTGGACCGAATTCTGAGCTTAAAACAACAACAATTGTTATGAGTAAACATACATTAGCGGCCCAAACAACACCTACGGTAAGTTAATTTATTTCTATTGTTTTTATATTAAAATCAAGTGCTTGAACATGAAAGCTTGGTGTGCTTTTGTGTTTTTGTCCTTCGTACATATAGGGCGATTTTATTTTAGCATACATTTTATTTAAACTTTAATTAAAATCACCTTGTATGTATAAATATATGTACGTAAAATTCAAGCTGAAATTTATCGGAAATGTTTTGTGGAATTATTTTGAATATAGTTGAATTATATTACAAGTATCACGAACAAACCTGCACCCCCTTTAATGTTAGTTTTGTTATCGTTAAAAACCACCACCAGCTGTTATACAGGGTGTTTTGAAAATATTGGTGTGACTATGATATTTTGTATGTTAAGTTTCATTCGTTTTCTTAATTTTCTTATCATGGAAGCATCATACATTAATTGATCCACCCTGTATAGTTTTAATTACACTCACTGTAATAATTTAATCAAGAAATTGTCGTCCACTTTCATGGAAATCATTTTGTATAAAGAAATATGTTTGCATGTTAGAATCGTTTTAGCAACATTTTTCACCACACATATATTACACAAATAAAATAAACAGATATAAAAGTTTTCCCATGGCATCAAATATATTATATGTGATTTTTTTAACCCTATTAATTTCTGTCCTCCCCGCCCTAATGAAATTATATTAATTAACATACTAGCAATTTTCTGGTTGATAGCATGTATAATAATTTATAATAGTTTTTAATGTTTTATTATTTATTTTTTAATTATTGTAAATATTATATATACATAGAGGCATGTATGGCATGTAGAAAATTAATTAGAACAAAATATAGTAAAAATTTGTTTATTTATTTGCTTACAGAAAATTCAACGGCGTAGCCCATAACAGTTACTTTTGAGTGAGATTTTACTATAACTACATATAACAAAATTAAAAAAAAAAATAAAATTTAAATGTTGAAGAAGATGGATACATCTTTTTATTAATTGTTATATTAATCGTTATAATATAATAAAAATAATTTTTTAAAATGTGGTGCTCATATTCAAATTAAACAAAAAAAAATATGGTTGAAATAATTTAAAATTTTTAATGTTTAATTAAATTTACTTTTTGTGTATTAAAAAAATCATTGTGACAAAAATCATATCGAAAAAAAATTAGTCTTTTTCCATGTTTAATGTTTTAATTTTATGTAATAATTATGAAGAGGTCTTTAGCAATATTTGTTGCAACATTTCTAATATTCAAAGGTGTAATATTTGTTTGTACAAATATGTAATAAGTTTATTATTACAAACCAAATGGTGCTGCTTTGTTGGCTAATAGGTCAGGGTCAACCAGAATTTTGCTGTAATAAAGAATTATTTTATTGAACAAATTGTAAAAGTGCTCTATTAATAAATAACTAATAAATTATTATACACACATATTTAAAAATATTTACACAAAAATAAAAATAACTATTTTAAACTTTTGTACAATAATAATTAGTATATTTATTGCTATTTTCTACAGAAATTGAATGAGAATGGAAAGATAAGTGTTTTTTCAAAAACCTCCATTATTATGAATAATATTTTAATTATAAATTTGAAATTTGTTTACATTTATCAATGTAACATTCCATTTATCACAATAGTTTCCATACAAAACAAATCTTTAATGCCATTTCATTTTATTTTAAAGTCCAGCCAAAATGTTATAGTATTAAGAAATTTTATATTCGATGTTATTTGGAAAACAAATATGTCTATTTATTTTATGTCCAAACCAACCTTACATGTGATTTTTGGTGAAAATATATTTTTGGTATAAACAAATTTAGTTTTCTGTGTTGTGTTTTTGTGTACCAGCTTCCGCCGTTTTTTTTGCACACACAATTTTGATGGTGATGGTTGATTTTTTATAAAACCAAAATTTTTACAAAGAATGATTTTAAATGCAGGACACAGAACAGACTAATGCGGCCACATTACCGAAAACTGTTAAACAAACTGTTGAATTTGCATCTGGTACACTACCAAATACAACAACAAAATTTACAAAAACTAACTCACAAACATCTCTATTAGACGATGAAACAAGTGTAAATAGTAAAATAACTACTCCTGAACCTGTTTTATCCTCACCAGCTCCTAGTTCATTAGATATTAGTAATATTCCACCACCGGATGATTTTTCTTCAGGTAGTTTTATGTTTCCACCACCAACAACTTCGAATTATATTCAACCTCAAACGGTTGCTATACCCGGTAATAATTCGAATGTTACTTATAGTTTTAGCAACCCTATACCATTTATACCGATAAATCCTTATGCACCAAGTCCGTTTGGGGCTACACACATAAATATTTATAATACAGCACCGCCTAGCAACAAATCCATGTCAGATTCAGATAGTTTTCAATTTCCACCACCTCCAAATGATTCTTTATTAACATTAACTGAACAAGAAATAAAAATTGTTGAACCACCGCCTCCGTTAGAAGACGAATTTAAAAGTGTTACGCCACCACCATTACCAAAAACGGCTCCACCACCTTTACCCAAAAAACCACCACCCCCAATTCCTAAAAAAACTTCTAAATTGAGTAGTAGACAAAATGAAGAGAATATTTTGCATGGAGTTACAACGAAAATTGTACAATTGGAGGTAAAATTTAGTTTGTAGTTTTAGTTTAGTTATTAGTTCGATTTTAGTGAGTCGAATTTTTATTGAATATTTATATTTAGCCGCCTCAATCGCCAAAAAGTAATCCAACGAAGTCGTCTGTAAGCGATCGAAAGAAGTTTTTTGAATCGGCTATGGAAGAAAGCCAGAAACCATCACCAAAACCAAGTATGTGTTTTAAAAACAAGTCTTTAAATGGTTTTTTTCCAATTGTTTTCTTGTTTTTAGATAAAGTTTTTAGCTATTTAAGTGCAGACGAAATTGAAAAACTCCATGCAGAAGAAGAGAAAAAAATTGCCAATTTAACAGTGGATGAATTTAAAGTGTTAGATCATTCCGATGACGAATCAAACGAGTCCCTCCCAACAAGGTAAAAAATAACAAATACATAATTTTATTTGAAAATTGCAAAATTTGTTAATTTAATACAGCCGTCCATCCAGTACCATTGGTGTGGTACGTACTGCAAAGGCGGAAAAACGCCTAAAAGACAAACTACGTGAAGAAGGATTACTGACCGATGAAGACGAACCGACAACAGCATTGTCACCAGCCGAAGAACGTACACTACGTGCTGAAAAACGGGCTGCATGGCGTGCAGCACGTATGAAATCATTGGAACAAGATGCAATACAAGCACAAATGGTAATAAAGTCAATGACGGATATGGTGAGTTCCGGTGAAATTCCACCAATACAACAACAACCAGAAACAGTTAAAGAAGAGGTAAGTTTTAAATTTTATTGTTGTGTTTTTATTGTGGAGTGATTTTTTTTATTGTTTTTTTTTTAATGCATGATTCATGTTATAAATTTTTCCTTCTTGGTCATTGTATTTTTCTGTATATATACTCATTTTAAAAGTAGAAGCAATTTAACCACTACTTTTAAAATGGATATATTTTATTTATTTATTTATTTAAAATTCGTAACTAACAATAAAAAATTTCTTTTTTGCCCACCAAATGAAACTAACACTATAAAAATGAACAAAAAACAAAAAAAAATGTTGGTCTGGACGGTAGAATTTATTAGTCCAGACATTGGGTACTAACAGTAAAAGCATTGCATGTGTCCAGCTGAAGCCCTCTAGTGCTGATTTCCCCAAACTGGCTGTACGCAGTAAACCGGGGAGTACGAGGGTGCGAGAAAGTGAGAAGGTACTTGGCGAGACCGTAACTAGAAAAACCGAAGAATATATTGACGATGTGACAGGTGAAAAACGTGTACGCACCGTTGAATATGTAGAGAAGCTAATTGAAAGAGAGGTATAGATTTAGAAAAAATCAAAAACAAAATTATAAAAACACGCAAAAATTCAACTACTCCCCTCCAAAAAAAAATCAGCATGAATTCTTGCACTCTCTATGGTTAGTTTAACATACACATTTTTTTCTTCTTGTAGTATTAGTTTTATTTTGAATGCAAAACAACTTTAATGTTTTTTTTTAATTTAGTAAAACAAAAAAGTTGTTTATTATTGGGCGTATGCAATTGTATTTTTTGTCCTATATATTTTTAACAAGTTCCAGTTTTGTCTTTTTGTTTTGAAGTTTGCTTTTCTTAGCTTGAATTTCTTTGCAAAGCTTTTGTTTAGTGCAACTTCACGCCATTTAGTAGCTTTGTTCGGGTTTGTTTTTGAACCGTCCTAGAAGTATACTACGCATGCGCAGTAAGTAAAATCTGTTCGGGTTTATTTTGAACTATTTAAGGACGGAAGTGATCCAAGTAGTTCTGTGTTTTGGTTTTTAGTGAACGCCATGAGAACTGTTTCAGAATCGTCCTAAGTAGTACTTGCTGTGAAGTGGAAATTTGTGCGAACTCTTTGCGAACTCTTGCAACATAACCTTATTTTTTTGTTATGTTTTCTTTCTCTATGGTTATTGGGTTCCATAAATTCAAGAATTCAACGTAGCGTTCGTGTTTATACAAATATTTAACCGTCCCAGAACAGTTTATTAATTTTTTCCATTGCGCATTCAGTTCAGCGCAGTTTTAGAATTATTCTAGAATAGTTCAAATTATGAAACCCGAACAAAGCTAGTATTATAGTGGAACAAAAATTACAAAATTTTTGTTTATGAATAGCTTTTTTTGTTACACTTTAGTTTTAAATAATACATAAACAAAAATTTAGTATGCTCTTTATAGATTTCGTACGTCTCATACAAATTTATACAAAATAAAAAAAAAAACTAGTTTCAGAAACTTAAAGATTTTTCCATAATTTAAGTCTACAATAAACAAGTCTATTAATAGAAGTGATTCTATTATTAGTGATTATTTAGTTCTATTAATAAGTAAATTAACATAATCGTCGATTTAAGTTTTTGAAATTATTCTGAAAGCGTTATTTATCAGTGTTTTTTTACCACTATTAATACCATAATTATTTTCTCTTAGGTGGAAACTTTACAAGAAAAAATCATTTCATTAGAATTAACAAAACCAGATGAATTAAATTTGGACGTAAATGGTGGTAATTTAAGAAAAGACAGTGTGGAATGTGAAGACGAAGAAAGTGTTTCTGAGCCACCAACACCGACAAGTGATGGACGTGAAATTGTTGGTGGTGATAATGTGCAAACAAAAAAGAAGAAACGAAAACGTTCCAAAAAAGGAAAACATTAAATTACACGCCATTTAAACTTTTCTCATTTTTTTTTTATATCTGCATATATAAAAATATAAATACACATCACAGTTTCTTCAAATAGGGTGTGAGGGTTTCTTTTACATTTCATTTTTTAATATATTATATTTTTAAGAGTTTATTGATATAAATATTATATAAATTTATAAAAAACAAAATTCTAAATTATTGTTGTATTCTTGTACAAAGTATTTAATTATTACCTACATACATATTTTATGTAATTTTTTTTAATTATAATGATTATTATTGTATTAATGATTGTTTGTGAGGTTTATAAGTATTATTAAGAAATTCCAGAGCTTTTTTTTTATTAATAATTTGACTGGTATTTAATCTAAAGAATAGAATGTGTTTTTTTCCTCTGTGGTGGTTAATTTTTAATGCAATACAAGACAATATAAATATAATAATATATGTATATATACACAAAAAGTGCTTTGGAAAAAGACTTCAATTTTAATAAAAATAAATAATTAAAAAAATTATTTTTTCGGTGCTATTATTCCTTCCAATTGGGCCTTTAATTGTGCGTTTGTTTTCTTTTGGAAAGTAATTTCTTCGGTGTGTTTCCGTTCTTCGGCTAAACGTGTTTCAGCAGCGCGTCTTTCAGCCTGTTCAGCTTTCAATTTTAGTTCAACAATTTGTTGTTCCAGTTCCTGTTTTTCCGCTTTTAATGTTCCAACGTCAGTAATTAAATCGCTTTTTCCCTGTTCCGCCTGCAAAGCCTTCCGCATACCAAATGCAACACTACTACAATACAAAGCCTGATAAGCTTCGATTGTCATTCGCATTTCATCCCGTATTCTCAACAACAATAAGCCCCGTTCAGCGCAATTAATCGTCACTTGTCGGATAATTTCATCCAAGCATTGTGTGTACAATTCACGTCTAACTGGACAAATGCCAGTTTCACGTGCTTGTCTTTGTTGCAACAACATATCTAATTGTTCTTGTAAATTGATGACGTCTAAACGTGTGGCCGGAGTTGTGGACACTTTTTGGCACCATTTCAGACCATCTTCTTCCCATTCCAATGGTGGCAAAATCGTATTTAAAATTTCTTCAGTTTCTTTCTTCGTATCGCCGATGAATGGCTTTCCTACGTCGTCCTTTGTTTACGCAAAAATCACGTTTTGAACAATTTCTCAACTAGAACATTAACTCACCCCTGCAGCTGAAGCCTCTGGAAGCTTTTTGGGTTCATGTTTTGTAATTAAAACGGGATTATCGTATTTTATTAAAGTGTTAGTAGTCGGTAAAAGTCTTTCAGCCATTTTCAAGTCTATTTATGAAATTTCCATAGTAACGAATTAAAAAAACATCGAATTTGCAAATGAATTAAATTTATTTCTTTTTTAAATACAGTTATTGTGAATGTACGTATAAAAAAATTGTTATTTAAACATCCATTTCAATTATTTACAATTAAATGGAAGAGTTGAAAAATATTTTCGTGCAATACAGTACAATTGAGAGAAATTATGTGACTAGAACTTATTTTATTACTTTGGTCTTTATACAGAGAAATGTGTTGTGTGTTTAACAAAAAAATAAAATAAAATCACAAATCAAATTAAAATAAACAAGAAAAGAAATTAGCTGCTGCATATTCGCCTTAAAACTAATAATTTCTTTTTTTATTTGAACGATTTTACAACCAGTTTCAAACTTTAGATTGTAAAATCAGTGGTTATAATTTAAAAGCAATTCTAAATACAATATACTAGTTTTTAGTTGTTTTTTTTTGTTAAATATGTCTACAATAATAAATATTTTTAATAATTACAATTAAATTAAAATTAATAATAAAAACAATTTCATTAAAATGGCACAAATAAGTCTCATAAATGCTGTATATTATTTTTTTGTCTGGGTTTTAAAACACCATAAATATATATATTTTATTATTAAATTGTGTAATTGACGTATAAAAATATCGGTTATATATCATTATTAATTTTTTTAGAAGGAAAATTAGTTCGCAGAAGCACAAATAATGTAAAATATAAATGCCAATAGATTATTTTAAAAAAATATCAACAGTATCAATTCAAAACTAAAAAAATTCGTTGTTGTGATTGAAAAAATTATAATGAAATGACGCTATAAATGCCCCTGACCTAAGAATTCCTAAAAATATTTGTTAGGAGAGATTCATTTTAAATATCAGTTCGGTTTTTATTATTATATTAAATCTGAGTACGTTTCATTTTCATTTTAAGATTTTTCCATTCCTAATTGAATACAGTAAAAAAACACATCGAGAAATAATGCATTACATAAGAAGACACTTGCGTTGACGTCGTTTTTGTGGTTCTGGTCTTAAAACCGCTCGCACAGCTTCGTCAAAGACTTGTTTTAATCCACGCTGCGTTAATGCGGAACATTCCATATATTTAACAGCCCTAATTTTATTCGCCAATTTCTGTCCCTGTTCACGTTTTATTGGACTTAGGCCTTGATCGGCCAACGCATTTAACGTTTCTCTGTCGTCCCTCAAATCAATTTTGGTACCTAAATTTAAGGAACAAATTTTCGAACGTATTGTTGGTTGCCCACAAAAAAAAAATGTTTATTTTGTTAATTACCAACTAAAATCATCGGGGCGTCTGGACAGTGATGTTTTATTTCCGGATACCATTTAGAGGTGACATTTTCGAAAGAGGAGGGCGAAGCAACACTAAAACAAATTAAAAAAACATCCGTTTGTGGATAAGATAAGGGCCTTAAACGATCGTAATCTTCCTGGCCGGCTGTATCCCACAATCCTAAACTAACTGATATCGTATCGACTACCATTGGTGCTGAATAATTGTCGAAACTAAAAATAAAACCATTTGGTATAACCAGATAGTGTATTTTTGTATGAATATTCGTACACTGTAGGCACATATTCACCCGGAAAACTGTCTGTTGTGTACGAAATGAGCATACAGGTTTTACCAACAGTACCATCACCAACAACAACACACTTAATTGGACGTCCCGATGACATATTTGTTGTATCCTGTTTGGAATTTTAAAGAATTTTATCGTAATCAGAATTATTATTCATCAATCATAACCAAAAATTAAGTGGGCTTGGCCGTATCTTACCCCAAGAATAACTGCTTTTACGTTACGTAGAATTTTACTAATTGTTTAAATGAATTATATATTTAATATAATATTGTCGTACATAAAAAAATCTTTTTATATTATATAATTTCATTAAAAAATTGCACTAAAATAACAAAAACATTTATCTTAAAATTACAAACATTACTCGACTTAAGTTAGCTGCAAACTGCAAATGAACTTGACAGTAAATGTGGTACCAACTATCAATCAAAGAAACAAAATTCACTAAAAACTTTGTTTTTTTGCACATTTGGAATTTGGCCGTTGGTGTATTTGGATTTGGCGTAGTAAGCAGATAGTAGCAACAGTTGATTTGTTAAAATATCAAATGATATGAAATAAAGTTGAAAATGGATCCTATCTCTAATCTATATCGAACAATAGGATTTGTGAACTTTACTGTTAATAAAATAGGCCCTCCACACAGTCCTTCATTTTCTGTAAACATTAATATTCATGGTAAATCAATCTTTGGTTTCGGAAAAACAATAAAAAGTGCAAAGCATGCCGCAGCTTCAGCTGCCCTAGCTCAACTTTCAGACTCAAATTGTTCTTATCCACTTACGCAAAATGAACAGGTTTATAGAGAATCTTCAGGCACGGGTAAGAATCCAATAAAAAAATCCCCAAAAGCAACGAAATATAAATAATAAAACTGAGTAATGCTTAATATTTATATTATAAATGAAACTGAATTAAACTATGAACAATATTTAAACAAAACAATGTAAGGCGCATTTTTTTAAATTTTCGATAATTCAATAAATGTTTGCACTTGCGTATAATTTACCTAAATATTTATCAAAATTGTTTACTGTTTTATTGTTTCAACTGCTGTTTTATTAATATTATCATTAAATAAAAAGTTATATACTAACATTTTATTTTACACAAGGGATCAAACAGTATAAATCAATAACAAAATTAAATAATTTTGAAACGAGTTTAAGGTTAATTTTAGTGAATTTAGTGCTCTTCAAAAATGGCCAACGCTATTGTAAAAAATAATGAAGTACAAAACACTTATGCTAAACGAAAACTAAGAGAAGGTTCTTATACCAAATTATCACTAAACTGGTACACAAACACGCTTTATTTTAACACAAAACAAATAGTTGTAGATTTCACATCGAACTCACCGAAAAAAAGAAAACTGACAATGCCTTTTAACGAAAAGAATCCCATATCAATATTAAATGAATTACGAGCTGGACTAAAATACAATCTTTTGGAGCAATCAGGGCCCGCTCATGCACCCATTTTCACAGTTTCTGTAACAGTAGATGGCCACCCTTACGTAGGAGTTGGTGGTTCAAAGAAAGTAGCAAAATTACGTGCCGCCGAAGCAGCCTTGAAATCTTTTATACAATTTCCGAGCAATTATAGCATACTTAATGGCTTTACAAACTCTAATTCCAACAATGAAGACTTTACAATAGACTCTTTCGACGATATATTGCCAAATAATAATACATTCAATTCTAATGAAACGGTAACAGTACCCAAAAGTGCCCTGATGCTGTTAAACGAATTATTTCCAAAAGCGAGATTCAGTTGTGAAGAGAACGATGATGTGTACGCTAGATTTAAAGTTACAGTCACAATTGGCGAGGAAAAGTTTTCTGGAACAGGTATGTTTGTTGGAAATTTTATTATTAAATGAAGTATTGATTGAATTTTTATAGGGTCAAACAAGAAATTGGCCAAACACGCGGCTGCATCAATAGCTCTATCGAATTTGACCAACTATGCCCCAGCTAAACTGCCTACAAGTGAAAATTCGTGTCGAAGTATATCGCGTGAGGAACAACAACTAGCTGATTTCATCGGAAGGTAATATTTTTAAGCGTTTTGTTACTAAATTGAAAAAAATGAAGAATAGAAATTTTATTTATAGTAGTTGAAAAATGTTTATTCGAGTCAGTTATTAACATAGACAATTTTATTTTTACAGCCTTTTTGCTGTATTACTTAAATTCCTTTAGTTGAGATGTACGTGTTGTACTTTTTTAAGTGCTTCACAATTAATCCGTTGAAACATGAAATTAAGCAGCTGGTGTATATCGTGCTTAATTACATTGTTTGAACGAAGAAGAGGTTTGCACGAATTAATCAAATCGAATAATTAAAAACAAACCATTTATCTAGTTACTATAACTGTTAATAGATATTCTTACGTTGAATTTTATGTTTTTTTGAAAATTCCTGTGCAGGCCTCTTGCCCTCCTAAAGGTGTACCTGTGTAAGGTCTAAAAAAAGAAGAATTAGCCATTACAAACGGAGGGCTTTAGGGTAATAACGAAAATGCACGCTTACCAGGTATGTATGTATTTTTCTAGTTCTGTTGCTTACGTTTTAACTTTTAAGGCTTAATTAGTGTTACTATTTTAAGATTAAAACATTTTCAGAGTCAGGAATAATGAGTAAATACTTTTTTATAGATTAGTTAATGAAAAATTTAAGTCATTAATGGAAAATGATTTGGTACATGTAAAACGTAAAGTATTAGCTGGTATTGTGATGACAAGGAATTCATCTATGAATGATGCTGAAATAATAGCAGTTACAACAGGCACTAAATGCTTATCTGGTGAATACATGAGTTTAAATGGTTCATCATTAAATGATATGCATGCAGAAATTATTGCTAGACGATGTTTAATAAATTATTTTTACGATCAGTTAGAATTATTAACAGATGAAAGTAAATAAATTATATTTAAATTTGTTATACAAGTTGATTTAATTGATTTTTAGATCAAGCACCAAATTCTATTTTCACATTACGTGAATTTGGTGGCGGATACAGATTAAAAGATGGTATTAAATTTCATTTATACATTAATACAGCACCGTGCGGAGATGCTAGGATATTTAGTCCACACGAGGATGCTGATTTATTAGACAAACATCCGAATAGAAGTTCGAGAGGTCTTTTAAGAACGAAAATAGAGTCCGGGGAGGGAACAATTCCGGTAAAAAGGGAGTTTCTTGTACAGACGTGGGATGGAATTTTGCAAGTAAAGCGGTTCTTAACACTGGAAATCTTTTTAAATAATGTAAAATTTCTGTTTTTAAGGGAGAAAGATTATTAACGATGTCTTGTTCGGATAAAATTTGTCGATGGAATGTCTTGGGTGTACAAGGAGCCCTGCTATCACACTTTATTGAGCCAATTTATCTAAGTACAATCGTAATAGGTAGCTTATTTTGTGAAAGTCACTTGTATAGGTATATTCAACGAAGTTTGATTCTATTTTTTTTTGCAAATTGTGGCGTTTTAGAGCTGTTTGTGGTCGTGTTGAAACTACTCTTCAAGGTTTACCGCCACCTTACAAATTAAATCGGCCACAAATGCTTCTAATAACATCGGCTGAATCGAGACAACCGGTAAAAGCTCCTAGTTTTAGTGTGATTTGGATGAACAGTTTCAATAAACCAGAAATTGTTAATACAACAAATGGCAAACCAGAAAATGGTGTATCGAAAGTGTGCAAACAGCAATTTTTGTTGCGTTTTTATAATTTATTTTCGAAAATTTCCAAAGTATCTGGTGTGGAATCATTTCCAAGCACGTACGCAGAAATTAAACAAGCTGTGATTAATTATAATGTAATTTATCGATTATTTTGGAGTTTTACTAATGCTAAAAGGTTTTTTCCTGTTGTTTAGATGGCGAAAAGAAACTTATTATGTGCATTCGTAAAAAGTGGCTCAGGATCTTGGGTTTCAAAGCCAATGGAACAGGATATGTTCGAGGCTACAAATTAATTTTATTTTAGTTTTTTTTCTTGTCAGTATTGTCTAATAAGTTTTAAATTATTTTTTATTTTAAGTTTTAATTTCAGTTCAATAAAATAGTTAAAAATTTAAACCAGTGTTTTGTTTGTTGTCTATATTGTAGGCGTAATCATGGGTTATAACCTTACAGTTTTTTTTGCATTTTCTTTAAAAAAATGTATAAAATACTAAAAATACAAAGATTACAAAGACTATGTGGTTTTTCTAACACTTTTAAAAGAAATTACAGTCAGTTTAATTCATTGAATAGAATTTTTCCAGGTGTTTGTAGTAATGTATCGTACCAGTACGTGTTTAATTGCAACCATTATAGGAAAATTAATTACTCGACTATTAATGAGGAAAAGTTAGTGGATTCTGTAGTATTTGAACAAGTATGTGAAGAAACATTAGAATCTTTATCCGACTACTTTGAAGAATTGCTGGAAAAAACCAATAATTTACCTGCAGCAGATGTTTCTTACAGTGTTCGCAAATCTGATCAAACTAATGGAATTTTCTTGTAATTTTTTATTTTTTTCAGGGTGGTGTATTAACATTAAGTTTGGGATCTAAATTTGGAACGTATGTCATAAATCGTCAGTCACCAAATCGACAAATCTGGCTCAGTTCACCAACTTCTGGCCCAAAACGTTATGATTTTGTTGTTTCGCAGAATTATTGGATTTATAAACACGATTCACAGTCATTACATTCATTGTTACAACATGAATTTTCCAAAATAATTACCGATTGTGATGTAAACTTTTCTCATTGTTCATATTCTAAAGTTTAGACTATTTTAAATAAATTAATTAGTATTAAAGTAATTTTGAGTTTTTTTTAAGTAAGTATGGGAAAATAAAAACAAGCTTTACATATACATAAGTATATATTTATCTTAAATATTTTTCTTTGACATTGACTAGGATTTACATGGAATATTACTTTATATGCTAAAATAATAAGAGCTGGGAGTGGGATGAAGATTTGCTATTTTTTTCCTACATTTATATACATCTGGTACATCTGTTATAGAATCTAATACAATTTTTTTGATATAATTTAATTACATTAAATACTTTACATTATTTACATTAAATAGAAATCATAAATAGTTTTTTTCCTCTTAAAATATATACTTTATCACATAATTGGTCGTAAAAGTTTCTGCATTATAATTAAGTTTTAAGTATGTATTATTATATTATATTTGGCAATAAATAATTTGAAAAAATACTATTTTGTTTACATTTATTTTTGATAATGATTTTTGGCTGCAATTGCACAAATATATTTGTTTACATTACAGTTAATGTAGTAAAGAGAGTCGTTTATTTTGATTTTTTCCATGTACGAATGACATTTAAAGCTGTAAAATTTTAGTTTGTTTGCTTAAAATTGAAAGCGTTTGTGTTTTCCCGATAGATGAATATAAAATTTCATTATATAGTTTTTTTATTTCGTTCATCTAGTAGGACAGTCGTCAAAAATTCCAAAATTTAAAAAAATATCCAACAATAATTAGACAAACTGTCCAGAGATATGTGTTCAACAGAAATCCAAACATACCCTGTTTTAAACATACAACAAATAAAAATCAACAACTAAAAATGCGGAAAATTACATTCTTGTTTCTAGCATTTGCGTTTTTGTGCTAACTTCTGGCTGTTCCTCGCGAGTCCACGACGATTTTCGATTGGCTCGCGAGGCATTATGCTAAATCCATGTATGCCGTTGTCTGAATGTGTCTTTTTCATCATTATTACTGTACGATTTTCGTCAGGACATTGATTTTAATTCTGTGGCCTCACCGAATGTTGTTTGATGGGCAGATGTACGTGATTTTCGATGATGGTGATGGTGATGGTAGCCCATTTCATCTGGCAAATTTGAATAAGATGTAGCTGAAGAAAGGCCAGGACTAGTCATAAAATTTAAACGTACAGTTCCTGAAACAATAATTGCTATTCTATTCCCATTGTGCTGAACATTCATCATCATTTCTTTCTTATAAAAATTGCATACAAAATTACGTGTATTATGTGGCTTGTTCGAAAATTAAATCAAACAGAAATATAACATTTAAAACACAATGTTAGGAGCGTTAATTTAAGATGATTTTATTTAAACTGTTGTACAAATTGGATTCAATTTGGTGTGTTTGTTGGAAAATTATCATTTAAGACAGTTTGGGAAAATCATCTTTTAAAAGACTGGATAAAAACACAAAATAATTCGATTTCTAATCAAATGGAAAACTTTTAAGACAATTAACAACAATTAGCATGCAAATTATATATAATATTATGTAAAAGCAATAAACAAAATTTCTACAGCATTTTCCATTTGATTTTCCAGTTCTGGTTTAATTAAACTAATCAAATTAATGTTTCTACTCGCAAAATAGTTGTTTTTTACGTACAAACAAATTAATTTTGATACGTACAAATTTTACTGTCTTGACTTAATCTTCGAATATGTCTGTGATGTGCCCATTTTGTACTCCAATTGTTTTTTCCACCTAAAATTGTGGTTCGAACAAAATGTGAAACGATTTTTTCAGAAAATAAAGCTGCAGGTGTGTGAAAAATAAATTTCAAACTGACGATAATCATAATTTTTTTGGGCTTTTGTTGGAAATTTATTTATTTTGTAATATTTTTCTTTTGGATTTATTATAAAATTAAATACTAACCATTTCTTATAATTCGATTATGATCTGGCGAGCCGCTATAAGATCTTCGTTTACTAGTTAGTACTTCACGTCTAGTTAATGCTCCAGGGCTTACATGAACGAAGGGCAAACATGAGAAGAACTGCTTAAATCCTCTTCGAAATCTGCAATTTATTAGACTAGTTTGATGTTTGCTTTACAAACGCGAGCGGCTTCTTCGTACACAATATGAATAGAGGGAAAAAAGGTAGATAATCGTATGTTATCTCGAATTATACGTATATATAGTAGAAATCATATAAATTGGACATGAAAGCAAAGCTTTCCAATTAAATCGGAAAGCATACAATTTTCTTTCCATCCATCCATATTTTTATTATTACAACACAAAAATAAATAAATAATTTGGATTTATAAATGTTTCCATATATAATAAACAAAAGTTTCGGTTTTTAGGAAATTTGAAACTGATGTATTTAATTAGCGATGGGGGAAAGCTGTAGGTAATTAATTTCACATTTTTATTGAATATCTCTGTAAGAAGGGGCGTATAATGAGAAGATTAAGGGTATAAAATATCTTGTAAATATTTTATACAAATATTAGGTGTTTTCGGATCGATTTTTCAACACTATAAAAATAATTTAATCTGTTTTTAAACGTCCCATAGTGACTTACAATGGCCTGAAAATACATTTACTCATCAAATTACTGTTTGATTGAATACAAAACACAACTTTGGTTGATTCTACAGGATATTGTACGGTTTGTTTGCTATAATTTATAAACTTTATCACATTATTGTGCAAGTTGTATTATTTAAACCAATCTTATAAGATGAAATGTTTTGTAAGGAGAAATTCAGTCATAATTCAAATGTCTTTTAGATTACATTGCAACAACCATTGTATATATATATGTTACTATTTCCGGCTTGTCAATGTTGTTCAACACAATTTTCTTCTTGTTTGTGTTTAATATTCCTTTAAAAATATAACATGACGTGATGGCAAGCTTATTACATTACCATGAATAGGAAAATAAGTGACATTTTATATTGGGGTAAATCCTAAGAGACTTTATAAATGTAAATGTGATTTGTTATTAATTTTTTTTATATATAAAATTGTTTTCTCGCTTTTAAAACACAAACTTTCCAGTACATACATTATTTCATAAAATAGTTTGGTGAAGAAAATAAACTTTCAAGACACACATGCCAAAAACTAACTTAAAAGCTATTTTGGGACACATCTCTTTAATCTCCATTTTCAAAGGATGGATACTTGAAGGGTTAGAATGGTTAGATAATAAAGAAAATGGTTTTAGTACATAGAAAATGTTATCACAATTGTATAATGTGTAAATTAATTCGAATAGATTTAGTGTAAACAATTTAACAGTCGATAAATCAATTACATTTGAATCATTTACATTTATTTAAAGTATGTTATATCTAATTAGAACTGGAATGTGTATACGCTTTTGAATCAATTTATTAACATAAAGCGTTCTAGTGGAAATTTCAATTCATTTTATATGAAAAATGCCAAACTTAATGCCAACATCTTTATTTATGTGCCTATTCTTATTCATATACATATATGTATATGCAGCAATTAATTTTCGCTCGAAAAAAATTACAGAAAATTTTACGGATTTTACGATTGATGGGTTGGAAACGATTTCTTTGTGGTTGATTTCTTTTTATATAGTTAATTTTATTGACAAAGAAAATTAATAGAAATGCTTAAAATGTGAGTATTAAGTTTAAATTGTTATCGGATTTCACAGAGTTGAAAATCTCCTCTTCAATCATTCGCGTATCTTTTTGTTGCTGGCTTAAACTTTTTTCTTTTCCTTTTTATTGAATGCCTTTAAAGTATTTTGTTATACATACTTTTATGTAAAGTATTTCCACATTGAATAGTTATAACACGAAATTATGTGCGAAAAAATTCATGATAAAACTTGGAAAACTTTATTTAACAAGTTTTTTGCACGAGGAAAAGTTTTATGAGTTGCATCCTTTATAAATATGTAATAATAGCATGTATTGCCATTAAAATGGAAATTAATGTATGGTTCTTCTCACAATAATATAGAAATATGGTTGCAACTGTAATAGATCCAATAATCCTAATTAATATTACAATTTACTCCTAATAAGTATACGTATTTAAAAAGGTTAATAACTCTATATGAGTATTTTAAAACCGATTTAGAAACACGTATTTAATTATCTATACAAAAAACTTGAGAAAAATAATAATATTTTATAATACTGTTATTTTTAAAGTTTAATTTTATCGCGAACGCGTTCAGTGAAACAGGTGCTGAGTAACAGTGCCTTAGTTTAAAATTTTATAACTATAATCGTAGATAGTTAAAAGTTACTTTATTTTCAACTATATTGTAACAATTCATCTTTATTTAAGAAAATTCTTTCATGTTCAAAAAAAATGTATTCGATATATAACTGCCTTTGATATGTGCATTAATTTTGTTATTTATTTAGTATTAAACGTGAAAATTAGTGTAACTGATTTGTTTACATAACAAAATCTTAAAGTTAACATTTATTCAAGTTTGTAAACTTCTTAACAAACTTACCTGGCATTCATCCAACAATAAATAATTGGATTATACATGGAATTACTCATAGCTAACCAGTAAATGGCTAAATAAGTCTCTTGAATGTAACTTGAATTTGTAATATCAGGAAAATATGCAGTTACAATAAAGTAAAGTTGATATGGTAACCAACAAACAGCAAATATTATTACAACAACCATCATCATTTTCACCACCTGTAAAAAGAAATGGCGAAAATTTCATAATAAAGTGTTGATTAAATAAGTAAATGCAACATTTTTCTCCATTTCAGTGTAAAATAATTAAAAGAAATTAGATGAAAGTTGAAATAGACGCGATATATTTAAGAGTTTACTTTAACATTAAACCTTTTTCAAGTTAATTGAGTTGAGTGGGACTATTTTATACGAACGAGAGTTTCTAGTTTGAAAGTGTCTTTTGTATTTTATTACATTTTTACTGTTTTAATAGAATAATTTTAACAATATCATGGAAACTACTAATATAGTTGCAAATTTCCCATGTTTGTGTAAGTAAAATATATATGTTGTCGGGTTGAATATACATTATAATATAATCTTCCTATCTAATTATGAGAAATATTAACAGTAGAATAAGCAAATGTGTATCCAATTGTGCTTCACAAGTGCATCACCAATTATTCCAGACACAAATTAATTATTATTGAAATTTAAATTAATTCAATATGTATTTTATGTTAACTACACATTGGGTGTATGATCGTACTTAAAATTTCATTAATAAACTCATTAGTTTGTGCTGTTTTAATAAAAATTTACGAATTGGGTCACAGAGTGGTTAAAAATCTCCCTTAATTACGTACAAACACAGTATCTTAATAAATAAAGTTATATACTCGTTTTTTTAATATTTAAAAGTTTTGAAAAATTTCCTAATATTCGTCAGTCTAGACTGACGAAGATCACAGCTTTTTTTTCAGCAGGAATGAAAAATGAAGTGTAAACTTCATGCTAATATTTTACAGTAAACATATACAATAATGAAGGGGTTGTTTCTTTGTGGATGATGAAAGGGTTCATCCAATATAATATATAATCGTCTTAATGATGCCAAGAAAGGCTTTTTACCAAATGATAGGAAATATAATACAGGTGTATTTTGCCATCGTCATTAATTATTTAAGAGACGACTTTTACGAGAGGTTTTTTGTGAATTGCGAAAAAAATAATTTTCTTTTCAAGTGGTAATAAATCAAGCATAAACAAGAAGAATTGATCCATGACCACACATCAAATAATACAATTTCAAATTTCGTATCAATTTGTCAAAAGATATGTGATCATTGAAATGTGCTTCCCTGTTAAGTTTGTCAAAAAAATAGAATTTGTAGAAAATGCCTATTATTGGTTTGTCGTACATACATATATATTTCTTCCTCAACCTATAACATCCCCTTGTCAACCTCCACATTTCGAAAATGCAATTGAAACGATTTATTTATTCATTGCAGACAAAATGTCTTATATGCGGAAATCGATTGATCTCTTCTCCAAAAATAAATTGAACTTGTTTCCTTTTGTTTTCATTTGAAATTTATTTATTTATACTGTTTTCATTTTATCCAATTGACACACAAGTGAACACAAATTACATAACAAAATACGTAAATTGCACAAAAGGACTTCTAAATTTCAATGTGAAAGATAAACACTCTGGATTCAACTATGAAAAACCGGTGTGTGTTTTTTTCTATTCTAAAAATAAACGTGATTTTTAATGTTGGAACTAGTTGCATTACAAAATTGTGTCCAAAACAATGTGCACGACGTCCATCAATATAATTGGGGGATGTGCCTTTTAAATATATTGCTGTACATACAAACAATTTGTGAAATGAGAAAATTGGAATGAAAATGGCCTGTTTCTGATCTAAAAGTTAAATATCCGCATGTATATGAAATTACAGAGGATATATATATTTTTTGTTTTACTCACCCTTCTTTTACTTTTGATGTTCTCCATTT